>CAJHQP010003836.1:0-62073 GCA_905132765.1 Moricandia arvensis | reverse complement strand
CAAACTATTAGACCTTGCTCTCGCATGCGCCTAACACGCTATTTCAATGGAATCTATTCTGCCACATAACCTAATCACGTAGTCGTCCAAGTCCTACTTTCGAGATCCTAGTTAGGCTACTCTAGAATGCAAGCATTAAGCACAACTCAATTGGTGGATATTAACTTAACCTTATCTAAACAACACACGGATTGGATCAGAACATGCTAAGGAAGGTAGATGAAGCTTACCCTAGATCACTGCGTTTAGATGGTCTTAAACGGTTATCCTCTCCAAGATATACCCGCGCTGAACTAATCACAAAGAGAGATGAGGGTTCGGTTCATATCAAGGTCTAGGGTTAATAAAACTCTCTTACCTTATGATCCTTCTCACGGAAACAAACTGAGCCAACTGGTGGATGAATTTCGTTCAGGTGTCTTCTTGATCTTTCTCTCGGTTTCTCCTTCTTTATCTCTGATTTCATTTACTGAAATTTCTCTCTTTCTTTCAGCAACAAAAACGTGCAAGCATCTCACTGAAGGGGTTATATATCTGAGGAGTAGTCCAAGATGAGTGTCTCAGCTTAACACAAATCATAAGTGAGCAAAGGACAGCTGACGTCCTAGTTCACCACACCCAGCCACCAGCTGCTTCCATTTCCTTCCTTTTAAGAAAGTTTTATTAAATCATGTGCTTCTCACATGATCTTTCCAGCAAGCAAGCAATCAGGCAGCTTGTGTTTTTGATGTCTACTCCCAGCCACCAGCTGCTTCCATTTCCTTCCTTTTAAGAAAGGTATATTAAATCATGTGCTTCTCACATGATCTGTCCATCAAGCAAGCAAGTAGGCAGCTTGTGCTTGTCATGTGACTTTGATTGAGAAAGCAGGCAGATTAAGGTGGTGAAGGACCATGGACGATTAATAAGGAATTTTAAGAAGCTGGTCGATAATTTTTGGACAGTTTTCGATTAAAATTTTCTCTACCTTTAAATCTCGTCATGTGTCCACAAAACTCGTCCAGCTTAAATAAAATTCGACCAACACTAACTAATACTCGACCAGAACTATCAAGGGAAGTTCTTTCAATTACAAGACAATCTCTTCGAGCCATTAATTCATTGGTTCACTCTTTATTTTTAATTATGATCGATTAAACTCAAATCTGATTTTTTGGAACATTCTCGACCAAAATTATATCCGCTTTTGATGGTCATTACACGCTCTGTTGTCAGTCTCAACCAAGTCTCTGACTGACTGTGTAATGACCCTATCTTAGAGTAGATATGGTTGAAGAGATCAAAGTGCTCAGATGGATAAAAATGAGTTGCATTAACTCCAGAGGATCAAAAATAGAGGTTTGGTCAAGGCAGTTTTGTCTGGATCGGACAGATTGTGTAGTTGGCCAATACATCTAAAACGAAGGTCAACGAGGACGAAGGCGATATTTTGAAGATGTGTGAGCTAGAAGTTTCTTTGTTTATATAACTCAAGGAGTAATAATAAGACATATGGTCTTGATAAAACCAAGTTGTCCAGGAGAAATCAAGAGAGGGACGATGACCTAGTCTGTTGCGATCGAATCAAGAACGGTCGAGCCGATTAGCGATTATCGAGAAATGAAGTGGAATGGGAGCATCTTGGAATGGTTTTTCTTCTCAAACACATTCAAATGAAGACATTTGGAGTTGATGAAGTGGCAAGGAAGTGGTGACCAGAGATGACATGGTGATGACATGGCACACAACCATTGGTTGCACTTGTTGATGTGGCGAGTACACATGGTGTTTTCTCATTGGCCGGGAAGAAGACTTGGCGGCCAAGTTACAAGACTTCTAGAAGCTGAGACTTGCCTTGCAAGGGAGTGTAAACTTGGTGGCCAAGTTTTTGAATGTTCTAGATTTGGGAAGCTTGCAAGGAAAGTTTGGTGAGTGGGACACATGTCCACTTACCTTCATGCCCAAAAGCCCACTTGTCAAATCAGCCTCAGCCCTCCTTATGTATAAATACCAGAGCTGTACCCTTCATTTTCTTCATCCCAAAACGTGAGTGATCACCCTAGAGAGAGAGAGGTGAGTTTAGAGAGAGCAACCGGGAGTTAATGAGTGCTTTTTAATTTCTTTTGTTAATCGTTTTTGGAGAGTTATCGGGAGTTCTAGGTAGTCTTTGAAGGCATCATACCAGGTGGGTTACGAAGACTTGTTTGAGTGTTGCTAACCGTGTGTGTGTTGCAGGTTAGAGAGCTTGAACTGTGATGGTTCTTGAGCTAGAACTACATTTGCGGTTTGTGTGTGTGTGTGTATGGGAGCTGTAGTTCCCATACTTGAGTGTTTTATTTATGATGCATGTTATAGTTTGTTTGTTGTGTTGTCTAGATATTGTCTTAATTATGCATGTAGGATTGCATAATCATATAGACGTTGAAGTGTGTTAAACCGCGAGAGATTTGAGTGAGACTCTCTCTTGCTGAGTGTGTAGATTTTTTTTGCGTGAATTACTAGTTGTTTAGTGTTGTCTTGTTTGTGAGTTGTATTTTGCTAGGTCTAGACCAAGCAAAGTTAGAGGTTGAGCTCCCTCATGCTGGTTGTATTTTGAGTTATGGTCTAGACTAGGCGGAAGTATGTGTTTGTGTGTGTTGTGCATCTAGTCTAGGTGCTCATTGCATGGAGGTTAGAGGCGGAGCTCCCTCATGCTGGTTTGTCTTGTGCTCGCCTAGACTAGAATGTATGGCCATCTCGTGTTTAGATTGGGAGAAGCCCAATTCTCTGATGATGTGGACCTTAGGGTTAGATTGGGAGAAGCCTAATTCTCCAGTGGTGGAGTTACCTACTCGTCACGTGAAGTGGGTCGCACCCATGGACGAGTGTTGCATGGTGATGCGGGCCTGGATTAGATTGGGAGAAACCCAATTCCCGGAGTGATGTTTTTCGACCATGTGACTCCAGTTTTTGTGGTCAGGAGTGTTCAGGTTGGAGCGTTAGGGCTCCGTGGTGTGATCCCGGGATGTATGTCATGTGGCTCCATCCTTTGAGCCGCTTTGTTTTTTTTTTGTGTTGTTGAGTCTAGGATTGAGTGTATATTGCCTTTGTGTGCTGTTAGGTGTCGGTGATGAGACTAGGTGCATTGCATTAGTAGTTGCACGTTTAATCTTCCACATTGTTTGTTTGTATGCATATTTATTTGTGATTGTATTGTGTGTTGTGTTTAAGCATGGGCTGAAGCGTTGTCGTTGTTTATTTTGGGACTCACTGAGTAATTTTGATTACTCAGACCGTAGGCGAACTGTGTAGATTGGAAGCTGGCATAAGCATAAGGAAGTACTAGAATTCAAATGTAATATTTACTTTTCTTTTCTTTTGCACTAGGGCCAAGCACTCGAGCTCTGATATTTTGTAATGTACTGTAGACGCTTTCCACCTATAATTATTAAAAGAATGTTTATATTCGTTGTTGTGTGCTGAATGATATAAGACCTTGTCCGGGTCCGACACAACTCGAAGACTGTGGTACGGTTTGCAAAAGCCTTAGGCCATGGCCTCGAGGACATAGAAAACCGAATGTTTGTCGAGAGTCTTGATTTGTTCTTGATTCTTGATCGATCTGATTCGGCGAGCTATACTTGTGGCATTCTCTGGTCGTCTCGTGTTAGTCCGCCTAGTATAGTCCGAGGGTGTTACAAACGGTGGTATCAGAGCATGGTTCCTGATCATGCTCATAAGCCTCAACGTTTTAATGTTTTGTCGATCAAAAGGAGTCGCTTATGCCACATTAGGAAACCGTTACATTCCGCTTAGGGTATTTGAGTAGAAACTAGATTGGTCCTTGTGGAACCCTTTATCTGTGCAGATGTCTAACCAAGGATCAGAAGCAGGCGGGTCGTTTGGAACGCCGGGTCATGATTGTATGACCTTATCTTAGATGATATGTAGAAGCGATCCAAAGTGCTTACATGGAGAAAACATGAGTTGCATTAACTTCAGAGGATCAAAAATAGAGTTTTGGTCGAAGCAGTTTTGTCTGGATCGGAAAGATTGTGTAGTTGGGCCGATACATCTAAAACGAAGGTGGGCGAGGACGAAGGCGATATTTTGAAGATGTGTTATCTAGGAGTATCGTTTTTTAGATACCTCAAGGGAGTAATAATAGGACATATGGTCGTGATAAAACCAAGTTGGTCCAGGAGAAATCAAGAGTTGGACGATGACCTAGTCTGTTGCGGTCGAATCAAGAGCGGTCGAGCCGATTAGCAATTTTCAAGCAATGAAGTGGAATTGGACCATTTGGAATGGTTTTCCTTCTCAAACACATTCAAATGAAGATTTTGGAGTTTGATGACGTGGCAAGAAAGTGGTGACCAGAGATGACATGGCGATGATGTGGCGATCACCCATTGGCTGCGGTTGGTGATGTGGCGAGTACACATGGCGTTTTCTCATTGGCCGGGAAGAAGACTTGGAGCCCAAGTTACAGGCTTCTAGAAGCTGAGACTTGCCTTGCAAGGAGTGTAAACTTGGTGGCCAAGCTTTGAAGTTCTAGAATTTGGGAAGCTTGCAAGGAAGTTTGGTGAGTGGGACACATGTCCACTTACCTTCATGCACAAAAGTCCACTTGTCCAACCAGCCTCAGCCCTCCTTCTCTATAAATACCAGACCCCTCCCCTTCATTTTATTCATCCCAAAACGTGAGTGATCACCCTAGAGAGAGAGAGGTGAGTTTAGAGAGAGAAACCGAGAGCTAAGGAGTGTTTTTTGGTTTCTTTTTGTTAATCATTTTTGAGAGTTAGCGGGAGTTCTAGGTAGTCTTTGTAGGCCACAAACCAAGTGGTTTCCGAAGAATTCTTTGTGTGTTTTTATATACAGGTATGAGGTTTGATCGTGGATCTTAAGTAAAGAACTCGGGCAAGAGATTAATGGTTTTGTGTAGGGCCCCGGGAGAGTGTGTGCGATTTCCATACATGGTGTGTTGTTGGTTATTTGTTGTGTTTTCTAGATATTGTTTTACTTATGCATGTAGGATTGCATAATATCTTGACGTTGTAGTGTATTGAACGCAAGAGATTTGAGTGAGAGTCCCTTGTTTGGGTGTGTAGATATTGTTGCATGCAATTAATAGTTGTTTAGTGTGTGTTGTTTGCGAGTTGTCTTGTTGCTAGGTCTAAACAAGCATTGCATGGAGTTTAGAGGTGGAGCTCCCTCATTTGCTGGTTGTATTTTGTGTTTTTGGTCTAGACTAGCACAAATACGTATTCTGTGGTGTTTGCTGCACTATGTCTAGGTGTGCATTGCATGGAGGTAGCAGGCGGAGCCTCCCCTCATGCTGGTTTGGTTTTTGTGTTATGCCCTAGACTAGAATGTATGGCCATATCGGGGTTAAGATTGGGAGAAGCCCAATTCTCCAGATGATGTGGACCTGGGGTTAGATTGGGAGAAGCCCAATTCTCCAGTGGTGGAGTGAATTACTCTCCACGGCTCGCCACGTGAAGTGGGTCGCACACATGGACGAGCGCTGCATGACGATGCGGCCCGAGTTAGATTGGGAGAAGCCCAATTCCGAAGTGATGTTTTCCGACCATGTGACTCCAGTGTTTGTGGTCGGGAGTGTTCAGGGTGGAGGGTTAGGGCTCTGTGGTGTGAAGGGATCCCCGGATGTGTAGGCATGTGGCTCCATCCTTTGAGCGCTTTTGTTTGTTTGTTTTTGTGTTGTTGAGTCTAGGATTGAGTCTAGATTGCATTTGTGTGTTGTTAGGTCTCGGTGGTGAGACTAGTTGCATTGCATTAGTAGTTGCACGTTTACTCTTCCGCATTGTTTGTTTGTATGCATATTTATTTGTGATTGTTGTTTGTTGTTTAGCATGGGCTGAAGGGGGGGGGGGGGGGGGTTGTTGTTGTTTATTTTGGGAACTCACTGAGTAAATTTCGATTACTCATGCCCTCTTCTACTATGCAGGTAACCAGTAGGTGGGAAGCTTAGAGGGGAGCGGAACGGTAGGCGACCGGTGTAGATTTGAAGTGGCATAAGCATAAGCAAGGACTAGCTTTCGAAAGTATATATTACTTTTCTTTTCTTTTGGCACTAGGCCGAGCGCACGAACTCTATATTTTCGTAATGTATTGTAAGACGCTTTCCACCTATAATTAATAAAAAGAATTTTTTATATTCGTGGTTGTGTGCTGAATGATAAAGACCTTGTCCGGGTGACACAACTCGAAGACCGTGGTACGGGTTGCAAAGCCTTAGGCCATGGCCTCGAGGACATAGCAAACCGGAATGGGTTGGTCGAGGGTCTTGATTTGTTCTTGATTCTTGGTCGATCTGATTCGGCGAGCTATTATTGTGGCATCCTCGGGTTGTCTCGGGTTAGTCCGGCCTAGGACGGTCCGGGGGTGTTACAAATGGTGTATCAGAGCATGGTTCCTGATCATGCTCATAAGTCAAAATGAGTCGCTTATGCCACATTAGGAAACCGGTACGTTCCGCTTAGGGGTATTAGGAGTAGAAACTATGATTAGTCCTTTGGGGAAATTTAGGATTAACCCTTGTATTTGTGCAGATGTCTAACCAAGGATCAGGAGCAGGTGGGTCGTTCGGAACGTCGGGTTCATGATGGGTCGAGGTACGCAAACTACCACAACTTTTGGAATGTTTCGGATTCGGCAAATTAGCAGGCAACAGTGGACCAAGCCTATGGAAGGAATGGAACGTGCACACAGTGAGGAGAACGTACATCCGGGAGCTTTGGATATTATCAGTATCACCATCCAACTCTCAACGTGCAGAATAAGAACTAATTCGTTGGACCGCGGCAACCCATTCATCTCATGCGGACTTGCAGGATCTACATCAAGGAGAAACAACCCAGGAACCAGCAGAAGCGGCTACACCAGCCCCAGAGTAAGGTCACTTCGCCAATGATTGTACTGTGCATCGTCCAGGACAAGGAGGAGGAACGTTTGCGCGTACCCAACCTACCCGACCGACCAATGAACACCCAGCTGGGCGTCCTGCCCCTGGAGGAAGAGTATATGCTCTGGAAATGGAGGGAACTCCATCCATTGCTCCAGGACCGTCGAGGGGGTCCTGTGACAGGTTTGTATTGGGTGCTTAATCTCTCTTTGCATGTTTAATTATTGTTGAGTAGTTAAGTAGATATGGTGATAGCGTTCTGGATGAATGCTAGTGTATTGATCTATTTTAGGATCATTGATGGTTGGTGGAACCCCTGCTTTTGTTTTGTTTGATTTGGGAGCCACCCATAGTTTTGTGAACCCAGTAGTAGCCTCTAGGTTTGTAGGAACCCTTGTGACTCGTGATATTGATATCTCGGTGTTAACCCCTGGAGGCCAAACCTTGAAAGCTGAGAGGGTGTTGTTGAGTGTTCCTATTGTGATCCAGCATGAAACCCTTTTAGCCGACCTAGTAGTTATGCCCTTGGAAGGTTTTGAGGTTATTTTAGGGATGGATTGGCTGTCAAGGCACCGGGCATGGTTGGACTGTGCAAGAGGAAGAGTTATGTTTAAAGACGACCAGCAAGTGGTATTGGCATATCATGGGATCAAGCCTAGCGTCTCAGCGACGTTTGTAACGACAATGAGAGCGGAGAAAGCATTAGTAGACGGCGAGGTCTACTTGGTGTCACTTACATATATTGGAGAAGAGTCAGGAAAGGAGTTGAGGATAGAAGACATTCCGGTGGTCCAAGAGTTTGAAGATGTGTTTCAGGCATTGACGAAGTTGCCACCACCCAGGAGTAATCCGTTCACCATCAACTTGGAACCTAGTGCTGCACCTATTGCCAAAGCTCCTTACCGCATGGCGCCAGCTGAGTTAGCAGAGCTCAAGAAGCAGTTAGAGGATTTACTAGACAAAGGTTTCATAAGACCAAGTTCTTCACCATGGGGAGCTCCGGTTCTGTTTGTAAAGAAGAAGGATGGCAGCATGAGGCTGTGCATCGACTACAGAGGGATCAACAATGTCACGATCAAGGATAAGTACCCCTTACCGAGGATCGATGAATTGTTGGATCAACTGAGAGGAGCAAGTTGGTTCTCGAAGATAGATTTGGCTTCGGGATATCACCAAATTCCGATAGCAGAGACAATGTGATGAAGACAGCGTTTAACACTCGGTACGGCCAGTTCGAGTTCGTTGTAATGCCGTTTGGGTTGACCAACGCGCCAGCAGTGTTTATGAGGCTAATGAACAAAGTGTTCCATGACTATCTCGACCAGTTTGTGATTGTGTTTATCGACGACATACTGATCTATTCGCGGAGCGAGGAGGATCACAAGGAGCACCTGCGGAAGGTACTCGAGAGACTAAGGGACCGGAAGTTGTTTGCTAAGTTCAGAAAGTGTCGATTTTGGAAGTGGGAGATTGGTTTCTTAGGTCATAGAGTGTCCGAGCAAGGAGTTTCAGCGGATCCAGAGAAGATTGCGGTAGTAGAAGGATGGCCTCGACCAACCACAGCCACGGAGATCAGAAGTTTTCTTGGGTTGGCCGGCTACTACCGAAGGTTTGTCAAGGGATTCTCATCCATTGCCAAACCATTGACAAGACTAACCGGGAAAGACGTACCATTTGTATGGGATGAGCACACGAGGAAGCTTTCAACAAGCTCAAGGAGGCATTGACTACGGCACCAGTCCTTACCTTACCACAACCAGGTAAGACATACGATGTGTATACGGATGCGTCGCGGGTAGGATTGGGGTGTGTGCTAATGCAAGAGAACAAAGCGATTGCATACGCCTCAAGACAGTTGAAGAAGCATGAGGAGAACTACCCTACACACGATTTAGAAATGGCGGCAGTAGTTTTTGCATTAAGGATATGGCGATCATATCTTTACGGAGAGAAGGTTCAGGTATTTACGGATCACAAAAGCCTTAAGTACCTGTTTACCCAAGCAGATCTCAATCTACGTCAAAGAAGATGGATGGAATTTATCGCGGACTACGACGTTCAGATTCAGTACCATCCAGGGAAGGCTAACGTGGTCGCAGACGCGTTGAGTCGACGGAGAGCAGTGGTTAACTCAGAGAGAGATTTGGAAAGCTTGTCCGACGAATTCAAGAAGGTAACTTTGGCAGCATTGGAAGGAGAATCAAGTGAACCATTGGGAATGCAAGCAGTAAATCAAGCCAGCCTAGTGCAGCGTATCCGGCAAGCACAAACCGAAGATGAAGACTTGAAGAAGATCGTGGAGCAGCTAAAGGAGGAAGATGGGTCTAATGCAAATGGTTATCATGTAGCTGAGGACGGAACATTGTTACTTAATGGGAGGATCACAGTACCAAAGGAAGGAGGATTTCGGGAGGAGATTCTCAAGACAGCGCATCACTCTCTCTTGAGCATTCATCCCGGAAGCACAAAGATGTACAGAGATGTGAGAAGGTTCTACCATTGGCCAGCATGAAGAAAGCGGTTGCAAAGTGGGGTAGCGCAGTGTCAAGTATGTCAACAAATCAAAGCCGTGCATCAGGTACCGGGTGGACTACTCCAAAGCCTACCTGTACCAGAATGGAAGTGGGATTCGGTATCAATGGATCTGATTTCCGGATTACCATTAGAAAGAGGAACATCAAATAATGCAATTTGGGTAATCATGGATCGGTTAACCAAAGTTGTACACCTACTAGAAATCCGAGACACGGACAAGACGGAGGCATTGGCGGAGCTTTACATCGACCAGATTGTAAGACTCCATGGAGTACCAGCAACATTGTATCTGACCGAGATCCAAGATTAACGGCAGCATTTTGGAGAGCATTACAAGGAGCCTTGGGGACGGAGCTACACATTAGCACTGCCTTTCATCCAGAGACGGACGGGAAAACAGAGAGAACCATCCGAAACATTGGAAGACATGCTACGACTATGCATATTGGACTGGGCAGGTACGTGGGAGCACTACCTACCTTTGTAGATTTTCTTATAATAATAGCTACCATGCCAGTATTGCTATGTCACCGTATGAGGCGTTGTATGGGAGACCATGCCGAACACCTCTGTGTTGGACGGAAGTTGGAGAAAGAAGATTGTTTGGACCGGGAATCATTGAGGAAACATTGGAGAAGCTACGAGTCATCCGAGAAAACATGAAGAAAGCACAAGATCGACAAAGAAGTATGCCGACCAAAGGAGGAGAGAGGTTGTGTTTGAGGTGGGAGATATGGTATATCTCAAGGTATCAGCACAAAAATGGAAAGGATCGTTTTGGTAAAGTCGGAAGTTAGTTGTGCGTTTCATTGGTCCATACCGGATTATTGGAAGAGTTGGAGAGGTAGCCTACAGGTTGGAACTACCAGAAGACATGAACCTGCACCCAGTATTCCATTGTCTTATGCTGAGGAAGCATATTCACGACCCGAACTTGATCGAGCCAGAGAGGATTCCAGAGTTGAGACAAGACCTTACCTACCCGAGGGACCGATCAGAATTGGAGAAGAGAGTCTTAGAAGGTTGAAGAATCGGGAAATTCCTCAAATTCAAGTATTTTGGGGAAGACAAAACCGCATGGTGATAACATGGGAAGACGAAGAGAGGTTTCACAGAGCTATCCAGAATTCTTTGAAGATGAAGCGGGGACGTCAGCAGCTCCATAGAATTCGGGACAAATTCTAATGAGAGGGGAGAATGTAATGACCCTATCTTAGAGAGATATGGTCGAAGAGATCAAAGTGCTCAGATGGAGAAAACATGAGTTGCATTAACTTCAGAGGATCAAAAATAGAGGTTTGGTCGAAGCAGTTTTGTCTGGATCGGACAGATTGTGTAGTTGGCCGATACATCTAAAACGAAGGTCGACGAGGACGAAGGTGATATTTTGAAGATGTGTGAGCTAGGAGTATCTTTGTTTAGATAACTCAAGGGAGTAATAATAGGACATATGGTCGTGATAAAACCAAGTTGGTCCAGGAGAAATCAAGAGATGGACGATGACCTAGTCTGTTGCGGTCAAATGAAGAACGGTCGAGCCGATTAGTGATTATCGAGAAAAGAAGTGGAATGGGAGCATTTTGGAACGATTTTTCCTCTCAAATACATTCAAATGAATACTTTTGGAGTTGATGACGTGTCAAGAAAGTGGTGACCATAGATGACATGGTGATGATGTGGCGCACACCCATTGGTTGCAATTGGTGATGTGGTGAGTACACATGGCATTTTCTTATTCTCCGGGAAGAAGACTTGGCGCCCCAAGTTACAAGGCTTCTAGAAGATTAGTCTTGCCTTCCAAGGAGTGTAAACTTGGTGGCTAAGTCTTGAATGTTTCTAGAATTTAGGAAGCTTACAACGAAAGTTTGGTGAGTGAGACACATGTCCACTACCTTCATGCAAAAAGTACACTTGTAGAACCAGCCTCATCCCTCCTTCTCAATAATACCAGACCCCTCCCCTTCATTTTCTTCATCCCAAAACGTGAGTGATCACCCTTGATGACCCCTGGAGAGGAGATCCTTTTGTCCCTGATTCTTTGAAGGAAGATCTGATGGTTTTGAGAGAGATCTGGGTTGATTTTGATGATGATGGATGGATTGATTGGATGATCTTCAGAATATATGAACTGATCATATCTTGTGTAGATGTGTCTAAGATCAAGAGAATGAACTATGTTTTGTGATCAAGACAAGTTTTGCTTGCAGAGAATGAACTCCTAGCAATCAATGTCATGGATGAACAAAGGATCACAGATTTAAAGAGAATTTGATAAAAAGGTGACATGAATCTTATTCTGGTTCGTCCATCCCTTTATATAGGAGTTACAAGTTGTAGAAATGAAAAGACAAAGTGTAGAATTTAGAAATTTAGAAATTTAGAAACTAGGAATGTAGACTTGATTTTGGACAGAATAAGTTTTTTGTTGAATGTCTCTTTGCTGACCCACGACCTTGGACTTTCTTGCTGGCTCTCTTGGTATTCTTGGTGAGAATGGCTTGAAATGGACTGAAGAAAGGGCTGTCGAATTTGGCTTGAAACAACCCATAATGAATTTGTTATGACTCTCCATGGGCTGCAATACTTTTCTTGGGAACTTGATCCAAAACACATCCAAATGGTTTCTTGACTTGAATTTCGTGGCTGATTCATCAGAAAGAGATAATGGATCCTTAACTTTGGGTTTGAACTTCTTGGGCTGAGAGAAACAAATCTGATCCATCTTCTTTTTTTGGGCCAAAAATCACTGTCCAGCTAGGTCCATGGCAGCTTCAGTGTCACTGTCATTCAGCTCATCTAGTCCTTGTGTAGTGTCACTCAGCTGGTTCAGCTCCAAGTTCAGATCATTCATCTCATTCAGCTCTAAAGTTGTGTCACTTAGCTCATCCAACTCATTTAGCTCATCACACTCACATCAGCTAGTGTTAGCTCAGTGTGCTCGCTTTTCTTCCATCCTGGTTTGTTCCTTTGTTTGATGATAGCCTGGCTCAGCCATGGTTACATCATCCCCTCCTCCTTAAAAATGATTTGTCTCAAATCTGGATCTCCCTAACATCAAAAGGAAACAAGTTAGACAAAGACACAAGTTCAAGCAAAGAAACATGTAAGCAACAACAAAGAAAGTTTTAGAAAGAAACTTTCTGAGTGTTGACGCTGTTTTTCTCAAGTACTTCCATCTCCAAAATTCTGCTGATAAGCAAGGTATCTTCTCTTGTTCCTTGCACTCGTTGAGACTTATCCTGATGATCCTGACACTCAAAACATAACCTATATATCCAGAATCATATGTGCAGGACATGTTCTTGTTTAGATCAAAAATCAAACCATTTCTTCTTAGAAACATAACATGCTCTAGACATTCAATATGCATATCAAAGAACGTATTGTAAACCATAAATAGTATCAAGACAAAAATAGCATAGCTCTTAAAGAACAACTTCAGTACATGCAAAAGCTTCTCATATTCAGAACAAAAAAATCAAACTCAAACTGAGAATCTCTTATCACATGTTCCAAAGGTTTAGCAGGTTTGTCAAAGAATGTGTTATACACCAATAATTATCAAGGCTCAAAACAAACCACCATTCTCAAGAGTGATCTCAAATTATTGCCAAGATTTATCAGTTATCAGAACATACATGAGTAGGTTCAAAACAAAATCAACACAAACTCGTTTTTCAGCACTAAATGGTTTTAGTTCCTGTAATTCCTAACCATATATTCGTCCAAGGCACAAGTGGATGCAAACCAAATCAATCAGTGAAAATTTCATGCTTAGAACAACTAAGTACAAAGCTATTTTCTTTGAAGACAAATGAATCAAGCGATTTTCTAGAATAGAAAACAGGCTGTTGCAGAACAAGCTCCAATGACTTGTCATGATGATCAAGCTTCTGTTATGTTCCATAAACTGGATCAAAACCCAAAACAAGACCAGGATTGATGTCACTACCACATGAAAAGCGTTTTTGATCAGAAAATTTATCTGGGTTCAAGTTTCCTTAAAAGAATGAATCATGTTATCAAAAACAGAGTTTGAAACACAAAATTCTTTTACTTTTTCTTGACCAAAACGTTTTAACATCATTGGAACTAACCATAACAAACATTTCAGACAGAGAATTAACCAGATCAAATCCCTTACAGTGCTTTTGCAGGCTAGGGAACAAAGACTTGGGAATAGTTCTCAGCTCCAAGCTGCTCTGCTGTCCATCACTTCACCTTGTTTTAAAATCTTTTGTTCTGTTTTTGGTGAGTGTTCTTCTGAGACCTGAGACACTGAAGCAAGGACTACTCGGATTTCACCGGTTCAAGAAGAGGTTAGTTTGATCACAGAAGCTACTGATAGCAAGTTCAGATTGAGGAAAGAAACAGAAAACTCATTTTCTGCCTCAGGTTACTTTTATTACCTTCGATGGCTCTGTTTTCAGTTCTTGGACAATCTGCTCCTCCTTGCTACAACCCTTTGGATCAGCAACTCCTGAGGAAGGTCGTGAGGTTGTCTCTTTTGCTGGTCTGTTACAAAATCTTGCAGTACTGTGTTGCCGCAATCTTTTTGAAATCATCTTGAAACTGTTGGCTGTCCAAATAATCAAGTGCCTGCCTGGTTGTTTCTGTGACTTCTTTATGGGATCACGACCAAAGCAAGCTCCTGTGTCTTCTCTGGAATGTCTAGGACGTTCTCTGCTCCTCCTAGTTGATTCCCCCTTGCCTCAACTGGTCATAGCTTTTCCTGCACAGAATCAGAATGGGGTTAAAAACCGATTTTCTGTTTTCATCCAAATTCTGTCTTTTTCAAGCAAAATCTTTGTGGAAGAACTGAATTGATCATGATGTTTGCTCCTCCTGTTAAGCTTTCCATGGACATCCTAGAATGTATCCTTTCATGCTCATAACCCAGACTCATCAATAGCATAAGAATCTCTTTTTCTCATAGATTTTTCCTTTCTCTCCAAGGCTGCTTTTGTTGCAGAGTTGAACTGGTTATAATCTAGTTCCTGTTTCCAGGACGTCTCTTCTGCCATTGCTTCCTCCAGACATGGCTTCCTGCTAAGAAACTCAACAAGAAAAATTAACACAATAACAAATAGCCCAAGCCCTCCCTTCTCTTTGTGTTTCTCTCTGATTTTTCTGTGAGTTTTCTTTGTGATCCAGTAGCTCAGCAACAAAAAAGATCAAACAACAGAGAACAAACCCCTGACCCCAAAACAGAAGAAAGATATAGAAAGATGTGCAAGATTTTTGTTTGCAAGAGGCTTTAACCACCAGGGCTGGATTTTCTCCTCAGCCAAGTTGGATTTCTCTTCAACTTTTGTTTTGATTGTTTTTTTTTTTAAAATCTGGTTGGCCCTCTTGCAGATTCAACAAGATAGAAAGATAAGAGATTTCTGGAAAAATTGCAGAGAAAATTGTAGAGAAATAGAAAACAGCATTCCCAAAACAAAGAGAAGTTGAAAAAGTTTTAGAATCAAACCCCAGATCAAGAGCCTTCAAATCTGCTCTGATACCACTTGATGAACCCCTGGAGGGGGAAATCTTTTTGTCCCTGATTCTTTTGAAGGAAGATCTGATGGTTTTGAGAGAGATCTGGGTTGATTTTGATGATGATGGATGGATGATTGGATGATCTTCAGAAATGATCTATGAACTGATCAGATCTTGTGTAGATGTGTCCAAGATCAAGAGAATGAACTCTATTTGTGATCAAGACAAGTTTTGCTTGCAGAGAATGAACTCCTAGCAATCAGTGTTCATGGATGAACAAGGGATTCACAGATTTAGAGAGAATTTTGATAAAAATAGGTGAATGAATCTTATTTCTGGTCGTCCATTCCTTTATATAGGAGTTACAAGTTGTAGAAATGAAAACACAAAGTGTAGAAATTAAGAAATTTAGAAACTAGGAATGTAGACTTGATTTTTGACCATAATAAGTGTTTTGTTTAATGTCTCTTTGCCTGACCACGACCTTGACTTTCTTGCTGACTCCCTCTTGGTATTCTTGGTGAGAATGGGCTTGAAATGGACTGAACAAAGGCTGGTCGAATTTGGCTTGAGACAAACCCATAATGAATTTGTTATGAAACTGTCCATGGGCTGCAATACTCTTTCTTGGAAACTTGATCCAAAACACATCCAAATGGTTTCTTGGACTTGAATTTCGTGGCTGATTCATCAGAAAGAGATAATGGATCCTTAACTTTGGGGTTTGAACTTCTTTTGGGCTGAGAGAAAACAAATCTGATCCATCTTCTCTTTTTTTGGGCCAAAAATTACTTGTCCAGCTAGGTCCATGGGCAGCTTCAGTATCACTGTCATTCAGCTCATCTCGTCCTTGTGTAGTGTCACTCAGCTGGTTCAGCTCTTAATTCAGATCATTCATTCTCATTCAGCTCTAAGGTTGTGTCACTTAGCTTCATCCAGCTCATTTAGCTCAATCACACTCACATCAGCTGGTGTTAGCTCAGTATGCTCGCTTTTCTTCCATCCTGGTTTGTCTTTGTTTGATATCAGCTGGCTCGGCCCATGGTTACATTCAACCCTAGAGAGAGAGAGTTGAGTTTAGAGAGAGAAACCAAGAGTTAAGGACTGTTTTTTTGGTTTCTTTTGCTAATCGTTTTTCGAGAGTTAGTGGGAGGTTCTAGGTAGTGTTTCTAAGTATCAAACCAGGTAAGTTCCGAATACTTGTTTGAGTGTTGCTAACCGTGTGTGTGTGCAGGTTGGAGAGCTTGAACCGTGATGGTGCTTGAGCTAGAATTACATTTGCGGTTTGTGTGAGTGTGTGTATGGGAGTTGGTAGTTCCCATACTTGAGTGTTTATTTATGATGCATGCTATAGTTTTGTTTGCTGTGTTGTCTAGATATTGTTTTACTTATGCATGTAGGATTGCATAATCATCTAGACATTGTAGTGTGCTGAACCGCAAGAGATTTGAGTGAGACTCGCTCTTGTCAGGTGTGGTAGATTTTGGTGCATGCATTACTAGTTGTTTAGTGTGTGTCTTGTTTGTGAGTTGTCTTGTGCTAGGTCTAGACCAAGCATTGCATGGAGGTTATAGGTGTAGCTCCCTCATGCTGGTTGTATTATGTGTTATGGTCTAGACTAGCGCAAGTATGTGTTTGTGTGTGTTGTGCATCTAGTCTAGGTGCGCATTGCATGGAGGTTAGAGGCGGAGCTCCCTCATGCTGGTTTGTCTTGTGTTGTGTCTAGACTAGAATTTATGGCCATCTCGGGGTTATATTGGGAGAATCTCAATTCTCCGATGATGTGGACCCTGGGGTTAGATTGGGAGAAGCCCAATTCTCAAGTGGTGGAGTTATGTACTCTCCACGGCTCGTCACGTGAAGTGGGGTCGCACCCATGGACGAGTGTTGCATGATGATGCGGCCCATGTTAGATTGGGAGAAGCCGAATTCCCGGAGTGATGTTTTCCGACCATGTGACTCCAGTGTTTGTGGTCGGGAGTGTTGGTGGAGGGTTAGGGCTCCGTGGTGTGAAGGGATCCCGGGATGTGTGTCATGTGGCCCCATCCTTTGAGCGCTTTGTTTTTTTTTGTGTTGTTGAGTCTAGGATTGAGTCTAGATTGCATTTGTGTGTTGTAATGTCTTGGTGATGAGAGAGTTGCATTGCATTAGTAGTTGCACATTTACTTTTCTGCTTTATTTGTTTGTATGCATATTTATTTGTGATTGTGTGTTGTTGTTTAAGCATGGGCTGGGGTGGGGGTTGTGGATTATTTTGGGAACTCACTGATTAATTTCGATTACTCATGCCCTCTTCTACTATGCAGGTAACCAGTAGGTGGGAAGCTTAGAGGGAAGCGGAACGGTAGGCGACCGGTGTATATTTGAAGTGGCATAAGCATATGCAAGGACTAGCTTTCAAATGTATATATTTACTTTTCTTTTCTTTTGGCACTAGGCCGAGCGCTCGAACTCTGATATTTTGTAATGTATTGTAAGACGCTTTCCACCTATAATAATAAAAGAATGTTGATATTTGTGGTTGTTTGCTGAATGATATAAGACCTTTTGCGGGTCGACACTACTCGAAGACCGTGGTACGGGTTGCAAAGCCTTAGGCCATGGCATCGAGGACATAGAAAACCGGAATGGGTTGGTCGAGAGTCTTGATTTGTTCTTGATTCTTGGTCGATCTGATTCGGCGAGCTATACTTGTTGCATTCTTGGGTCGTCTTGGGTTAGTCCGGCCTAGGACGGTCCGGGGGTGTTACAGATTGGAACAGAAGTGTAAGCTGCTTCACTCTTAGCTTGTTTGGCTCCATTTTGCACATCAAAGTGTTGGCAAGAAACTTGAGGAAGTAGCACAAGGTAGGGTGGCAAATGTCTATCTTGGTAGCAGAACTTGAGTCAAAAGGTCATGTGGCTATCAGTCCCCAAAATGCCAGTCTGGCCATTAAAGGCAGGGACAGAGAAGCCAAGGTGATCAATGTCCTGGAACCTGTAGATATCACAGAGCTCAGTTATCGGATACTATATCTGATGCCACTGATGAAGAAGGTCAGTGTAGCCGCGTTTTCCCTCTTCACCTTCTCTCTCTTGTAGGTCACCAGAACCGTGGCCATGAACTGTCCAACCGAATCAGGATAGAGAACATATGGCTCAGTGGCCATGTAGCCCATCCCCAGCTCTCTCAGCATGTCGCTCAAATCAGCTTGGACCCCCAAATTCCTTAGAATGTCGATATCGATGAACCTTGTAGGCTCAATTGTAACGCCGTTCCAGGCGGTTGTAGTGCAGAGTGTAGAAGTCATCTCGGTCATCCGTTACAAGCCTCTGAGTGCACTCTCTCAATGCCTATAGCAATCCGAGGATCATGATAATCTTCTATGGTCCTGAATCAGTTCCTCCCCTCTCTTTGGGCAAGGGTGGTGGCATGGAGGTCCTGCTGGTGCACTCGAGCTCCCAATGTTAAAACGTGCCTTGGTTCTCCTCTCGTTCATCAGCAAATTATCAACAAAGACAATAATCAGCAAATGTCCAAGAATCGGGACGACCGTCGTTCGACGCTCCCTCACAGGTGTCGATCGATGGTCAGTCCCGACATCACCAGAATCATCAACAATTAAATCGAACAAAAATCATGCAAAACAAAATAGCGAGTAGTTGATAACCCCTAATCTAGTGATTCATCACCCTAAACCATTTTAAATTTCGAGCCAGACCCTAAAAGATATTGATTTTTCATTCAAACCCTACAAAATCCCTAAACTAAGATATTTAGAGAACATACCTTGATGCTTGTTTGATTAAGTGAACTAAAGAGATAGAGGGTGAAAAATCGAATGGGTTTAGGCTCAAGAGCGAGCATAATCGGCAAAAAATAGAGAGAAAAATTGGAAGTTAAAACCACAATTGTTTTTGGCGGTTATGAAAAAGGGATTGTGTCGAGCTTATTGGGGCTGGACATTCCGGTATTGATCGACGGTCCTATAATGGGGTCGATCGATGGTGTAGATAGTGTCCACTTTTTCACTTTGAAAACCGTATGAATATATTACAATTATTTATTATTTGTTTTTTCTTTTTTTAATCAAAATTTAGATATTTAGAAGCCGGTTGCCTCCCACTCAGCGCTAGATTAAGTTCATTAGCTTGACAGAAAGTTAGATCAATCGAGCGTTGGTATACCCAAACGCAGGGTCTGAGATTGTGGGATTTCCGCTTTTTCCTAGTAGTGCTTCACCCTTTATCAATTACTGTGATTTTTTCATTTTTTCAAGTTGATGAGTACGATAACTCCAAATGGTGTGACTTTTTTAATAGTGACGGGTCCTGACCAACGAGGACGTAATTTCCCAAGAAATAACTTTAAACGGGAGCTGTACAGAAGTACCTTGTCATTAGGTTCCAAATGCCTTGATATTTTTTTTTTATCATAATAACATTCTTTTCTTTCCTTAATATAATTTTGAGTTTTCAGAAAGCATCTGATCTCGCCAACTCGTTAAGTTGTATTAGCCTCTTTCTGCAGCTGGTTTTGCATCAAAATTTATCAACTTTTTCGGCCCAAGCTGCTTTGTGTTCTAGTTCTACCGGGAGATGACAAGCTTCCCCATAAAGTAAATGAAACGGGGTAGTTCAAAGTGGTGTTTCAAAAGCAGTGGTAAGCCAAAAGAGCATTATCCAACCTTGTAGACCAATCCTTTCGAGTCGATCCTACGTGTTTCTTGAGAAGTTTTTCAAATACTTTGTTGATAAAGTGGGTACCTCCATCACTTAGAATTATTGGTGGGATTCAAAATCTAGGAAGGATGATGTTTTTGAAAAGCTTAATGACTACATCAGCATTGTTTTTCGGAGTTGCTATAGCTTCAACCCATTTCGATACATAGTCCACAGCAATTAAAATGTATTTATTACCATTAGAAGAAGGAAAAGGTCCCATAAAATCTATACCCCATTTCATGTCTTTTGCTGATTTTTCCTATTCTTTTTCAAGGAGCATGTAAGACCAAAACCCGGCTGACTAGAACGTTGTCAAAGCCTCACGTCGCTCGGTCCACACACTGGCCGAACCTCTCAATTTTTATTCCTTATCTTATAATTTTCCTAAAGGCGAGTGCTATCTTAGACCTTAGCTTATGACTACCTTAGTCGATTCCTAAGTTAGATCCTTTCAACTTATACGCAGCGGAATATTCTCTATTAACCATTGATTTATATCTAGTCTAGACTTGTCCGGTCCAATTGTCTATGCCTTGGTCAGTTCACTTAATATTATCCAGCTTATAGAACAATCCTTGGAACAGTTGAACTCATACTGATCCGAGGTTCCATTCCTCTAAACCATTCCACCAGCATCCTAGCAAGATACTAATTTACCCAAGTATTTGCTAAGTCATATCTTTGCCACATCCACATAGCTTAGTATCTCATCGGACCTCCATTGATCAGAACTACACCTTCTTGTCTACTGGAACACGATCAATCAATGATCCTACTTAAGGTCCCTTGACTGGTCCCAGCATTACGCAACTCCCTTAGGTACTTAGCCATTCAACCAACCATCCCCACTGACGCAGTGATCTTTGAGAAGTCTTCATTGGTTAAGGATATGCATCTGGCCGTTCGTAGCTGATGCACCATCCAACAACCTATTGTCTGCCCTCTAGACTGACAATGCCCATCAGACCCTAAGCCAATCAACCAACCACCCTCACATGACTCAGAACTGATGGGTCTTTATCTTGCTCAACCGATCTGACATGTTCATACCAACAGATGCATTCATTAAACATGTTAGATCCGACACCTTGATCCATGATCTATATATCAGATCGTCCATTCTCAACCATGATCAGATCATACACGGTCTTTATTGAACAATCACACCTCTCCGATCACAATCCATTCTTACCTCATCGGTCCCCGAATCATTCGTACGCTTTCGGTCCCGAACCATTCGTACCCTTTCAGTCATGAAACCATTCACATTCATTGGATCATGTCACGTTCGCACCCCTTGGATCAAGACACATTTGTACCTCTTGGATCATGATATAATTGAACCTCTTGGATCACTTTTACCCTTTGGTAACTCCTTCCCCTATGGTACTCGCACCCTTTGGAAACTCGTGTCTTTTGGAAAATAGTACCCCTTGGCCACTTGTAACCCTTATAAGTCGTGTCCTTTGGCCACTCGTGCCTTTTGGGTTGTTCCAACAGTTTAACCCAACCGCCTGACCTTCGGTACGGTCGTACCATCTGTGGATCCAAATAGTACACATGGCTAGAATCTAGGATAGATAGAAAACCATCCCATTCCACCCATAACCACTCGAAATATGAAAGAAGAAGAAGCAGAAGTATTGAACAGTAAGAGGGAGAAATCAGATGAACTTGGACCAAATCCAACCCCTAAACCCTATCATACCGATCGACGGTTAAAGGCGATGGTTCGCCATTCACACCCATTACCTTGGACATCCATTCTACTATTCAACACACCTATATCAAGTCCTATCAATTACTTCCAGTAATGATAAGATCCATCCATGGGTCGTGGATCTCTTCCCTTGATCCGCCAAGGAACTGCCTCATCAACAGACAACCGTCTTTAAGGCTGTCTCGGCCATAGAAAGTGAACTCCGTCCCTCTCTCTGTTTTCCTTGTTATTTTCGTTTGCTCTCAGGCTCTGGAGAAGGCCTTGAGGGTTGATAACAATGATCAAAACCCATCAGAAGGGTCGTTTACAACTTCCCTCTTGATTGCCTATAAAACAGTCTACTAATAGCCTTGACCCGCATCTCGGTCTTGGATTATTGAATCCGAGCTTCTCTCTTTTTCTCTCTGTATTTTCTTTGTGTTTCAGGGTGTAGAAGAAATACCTGGTGTCTGTGGAAACCCACGGAATTTCCCTCCTTAAGGAGAAGAATGGGCAGTCATCTTTCTAAGGGTTGCACCTCTTCGGACACATTTCTGGCTATTGATCTAATCAATGGAACAGATCACATCCTTTCGCCTATGGCAGTTACCCACGCCTCTAACTGACCCTATTAAGAACAAAAAACGGGCCTAGACCCATTACCAAGCTTAAGGACCTATCTCATTGACCCCATAGCCCATAACCAACTTGGGTCGACCACCCGGCCTGACTACAGCCCTGACCTGGACCAACTACGGCCCCGGACCCGGACCAACTATCCGAGACCCGAAACACTCTGTCCAGCTTAGTTGAGCTCGCTCCCAGACGCACCATCTGAGTGAGATAGTATTCAATCTAGTTGAGCTGACATAACTTGGAGTGAGCTAGACTGAGCTTGACCACACTACATCCAGCTAATAGAGCTACCTGTTAATATCGGTCAACTGGCATATCACTCGTCCAGCTCCCATATACTTGTTTTCATCTATGTTAGGTTAAATCCTAGCCTTCCAAGGTACTTAAATTTCATCACGACCATGGATCACTCGCCATTAGGTCATATGACCTGGCTGGTATGTTTCCTCGTTCCATGGCTCGTCCCAATGATCCTTTCTAGGCTCGGCGATGTGACAAGTCTCCCCCACTTGCCATTGGATTCGTACTCCATCCGAACCAAATGTTTCATCAATCATGAAATGTACCCCTGACATTAATCTCATCTAAATCTCTTTCCCAGGATTTTCCCTATTCGAAGACACATGCTCGCCAACCTATCTTCCAATGTCTGGATCGTTCGTTCGGACTGTCCCCTCTGTCTGTGGGTAATAGGTGATGCTCATGCTCACCCTCGTTCCTAAGGTTTTAGAAAAGCTTTCCAGAAGTGGGATGCTAACCTTGAGTCCCTATATGATAGACTGATAGCCAGCACACCATTTAGTCAGAAAATCTCATCGATGTACTTGCGTAAATCCGATCAACACCATCTCATTTCTTGATGGCCGGAAAGTGTGCCGATTTGGTCAGGCGATCCGCCAAGAACCAAATCGCCATCTTTATTATTCCTAGTCGTTGGAAAACCAGTCACAAAGTCCATTGTTGATATGGTCCCACTTCCGTTCCGGAATAGGCAAGTTCTGTAACAATCCACTCGGAACCTGATGTTCGGCCTTGATGAGTTGTCAAATGGGACATTTAGCCACACATTCTTCCACATCAGCCTTTATACGGATCCAATGATAGTACTTCTTGAGGTTTTGGTACATTTTGGTTGCACAAGGATGAACCAAGAATTTAGACTTATGAGCTTCTCTCATAATCTCCTCCTTCAATCCTCTATCATTAAGAATTCTCATCCTTCATGGACTAGGATGGTACCATCCTTCCTGGTTATCTACTCAGTCCTATATTAAGAGAAACTTTCCTTAGGTTCTCATCCTGACCGTGATCAAGTACTCCGATTCTTTCATTCTGAACGTAATCGCAACTCACATGATCCAAGCAAATCATGACTAAGTCGTACACATATCCAGTCCCTAGGAACATACTGCATAATCGAGTCTTAGTATATATAACCAATCTCCAAGCCATTATATGTACCAGTGAAGTCCTAGCGAATTCGTTTCCAAAATCTTTTGGCTGCTCGTTCTATCACGAGTTCTAACAGATTGTTATGATTATTTTGTCATCCATAAACACTAAGGTAAATGATCCCAGCCACAAATGTAATTGATCATTCCTTAACCGACCATAGCCATTTTCGGCTTGGCCATCATGCCATTCAAGTCCCTACTAGACTAAACCGCCTCAGACTTGACTTTTTTTCCATCATCGGGCTTTGTCATAATCTGATTCTCACCTCATAGACTTCATCAAACTGAAACCCCAACTCTAGGTAAGTCTCTGACTTTGTTGTACTGCGAACCTTGTCCCTTCTCGGACATGGTCGACTTCATCTCGGCCAGATTGGCAGGAGCCATCTGATACAGACTTTCGGACAGTGAAGCTGTCCGATACATACTTTTGGACAGTGGAGCTTTCCCTGGTTCTAGTTCTATCGTGAAGGGGCCAACCTATCAGGGGACACCCTGTAGCATCCGGAACTCGTCGTTGAACTCAGATACCACCGAAAGTTCAATCAGATTATCAGAATTACCGCACTCTGTAGTGGTAATTGTGGCCAGAATAGCTTCACAAACCCAATTAAACATCCATTCCGCACAAACTGCTGACACCACTACTTTCCTGGGAGTCGGTCGAATACCTTAGAAATCGATCAGGTGAACCCCGTTCTCAAATCGCACACAACCCTTGTGGCAATCGAGAGAGGCCCGATACTTTCCCAACCAAACCTTTCCTAACATCACCTAGTGATTCTTTAGGTGGAATACGATCAGATCGACAAAAATATTCTTGTCTTGAATAATCACGGGGACATTTTTTTGTAATGACCCTCACGAGCAGGTATAATGCTGGTCAAGAAAATTCCAAAAATCAGATTCGAGTTTAGTCGATCATAACTGAAAATAAAGATCGAACCAACGAATTAATGTCGCAACAAAATTGTCTTGTGGTCGAAAGGACTTCCTTTGATAGTTATGGTTGAGTATTAATTATGTTGGTCAAATTTTATTTAAGATGAAAGAGTTTAGTTGAAGCAGGTGAGATTTAAATGTCGAGCTTAAATAAAATTCTACCAACATAATTAATACTCGACCAGAACTATCAAGGGAAGTCCATTTAACCAGAAGACAATCCCGTCGAGCCATTAATTCATCTGTTCGATCTTTATTTTTAGTTATGATCAAATAAACTCGAATCTGATTTTTCGGAATTTTCTCAACCAAAATTATATCCGCTTTTGAGGGTCATTACAATAGCAGTTCACCGAGAGTTAGATATGAGATGAGAACTCATAATCTTCCCTCTACGCGCCAATGAATACTCATACGCTCTTAAAATGCAAAAAAAAAAATTCATTTAAAAGCCGCCAAGCGGCGGGGATTCAAAGCCCGAAGCAGCCAGCGAGGATCAGATGAAAGTCTCCCTCCACGTCTGCCAGCTTCTCTTTACGTCCCTCCTCGGCCCGCAAAGATGGGGGCTCTTCGCCTTGAAACAACCAAATATCGCCCATCCCTCCTTTGATGGATGCCAGAGCCAGGTCCCAGTCACAAACAATCATCAAGGAATCAATTGAATTTGATATCCTTTCCAAACAAGCCTGAAATTCGGTGCGTAGAGCAGATTTAGCCTCTTTGATCCCTCAACTCATCGACCCTTCTCTGCTCTGAGGCTGGCACGGAAGTTGATGCACCTCCAAAGCCTTAGTCTCCCTGGCCTGTTTTTTCCTTAAAGAAAGACCTCACAGTCTTCCCAAGACCCTACTCGAGCTCGCCAATCCGAGTCTCAAACTAAAACACTTCACGAGAATGTGAATCCTCGATAACTTTCAACCTCGCCTCGACCTGCGATGACTTATCATGCGAATCTGCCAACTATTTCGTAAGAATTTTGACCTCTGATCCGCAATCATTGATCATCCCATCAATCAAAGACACAAACTGCGAAAAAAGGCGGCAATAAGAGAACAATAAACGTATTCACAAAGAAACACTCTTGTCACAAACCTTGGCACAATGTTTTGGTATCAGGCCTGAACCGGAGGTTCCTGCTGAAAAAGAACAAACCTCGACGTCCTTGGTGCATCTCCTCTTCTTAGCCGCATCAGGATTAGCGCATGGCTTTTGCGACCTTTCGATGTAACAGTCAGAGTGGCGTTGGGAGTGCGCAGTCCTAAAACGTTCTATGATGTACCTTTTAAATATGCACTCCCAAATAACCCTATGAGATACTTTTTAATCTCTCAAATAAGATGTTCAATGTAGTACTTAGGGGTCAAATCCACAGAGACTCTACGATTACTCAGTAGATTTATTGTTTCGAATTAAAGCTAGATGAAAAGTATTAATTGATGAATAATGATTTAAAAATTGGTTTAGTTTGTAAATATTATTTGGAAGGATTAGACTTAGGGGGACTGTCAGGTAGACTAAGTAATGCGAACTATTAGAATGTTAAGGGTTTTAGTGAAGCGCTGTTCTGAACTCAAATATTAAGGTTTATGTAAGTCACTCTTGTGATTCTTAACTGAGTGTCGATCGATGGCCATTATGTGGTTTTGATCAAAGCTATTTCAAAACAGATACAATTCTTATGTTTAATATGTTCCCTAACTCCTAATTCAACTCTCATTTGTTATTAGGGTTTTATATTGTTTAAGACGTGTTTCAGGGTATAGCCAAGCTCTCGGTTGCACTACAACATCATACAATCTAAGGTTGAGGTGATCAAATTCAACTTAGGATTAAGATCTACTTAAACAAAGAACTAATTAGAGTAACCCTAACAATTTCATAACATCAATAAGGCATTAACTACCCTATAAGAACCAAAAATCTAACAATTGACTACTCTGACATGATTGTTATAAACATGATGAATAACTTAAAGAATTTCATAGAAATAGCAATAAGAAACAAGGGAGTTCAAGATCTTAGTCTGTAAATGGAATAGATCTCTCTCTCCAAGGGTAGCCATCAAAGTTGTAAGTATCAAAAGCGTTGTAAAACAAGCGTCTTTTACAAAAAAGCTAAGAAAGCTAATAATAGTCTAAAATGCGGCATAGGACTTGTCGTGCAAAAAATGGAACTTCTGGGTAAAATTTTGATTTCTTCAAATCTTCTATTAACTCGAGTAAGTGTTGACCGTCGATCGATACTCAGGGTGAGACGTCGATCGATGGTTTTTTCGCATTATGGTTCTGACTTCGAGTTTTCGGCTGAGCATTATTCAATACTCCAAAATGATCTAATAGGTCCAATTGCTTCCAATGAGTACCTGAATCTGTAAAAACTCTAATATAATACCAATTGCATATAAAAGAGTAAAACCATATTTATATCATGGGTGAAATCAGGTAAAAACTATGACATATCAACTCCCCCAGACATATCGTTTGCTTGCCCTCAAGCAAAACATAGAATGAATCAATGAAAGTTTTGAAAACACAAAGACTTTCCAGCTCCTTAGAACATTGTTTCACCTAAGTTTGTATTGCAAACACATCTAGAGCATTTCCATGTAATTTACTTAGCTAATCAATCTTCCCTACCACAACCGACGAGAAGCTATATGACATACCCTCTACTATCCTCATTTAAATACATAATATTGGGTGCAAGCTTTATCCTGGAGGTATCAATAAGAGGACATGTGGATTCTTTCCCAAGCAAGTGTCTGAACAACATGTAAGCTTTCTAATCATTTCCTCTGTCTTCATTCTTCTCTGAATCATTTTAGATCTCAAATCAAATGATTAATGTTGACGATACAAACATTATGTCACCTCCTTGTCTTTTCTTTTCTGTTTGACAAATTTCTAGGCGAATAGTGGGGTCGTCGATAATGTACCTACGCTCGCTTCCAAAAATATGTGATCATTACATTGAATTAGAATAGCGGGGTAATCGGTAAGGTACCTACCCCTCTGCATCTTAGGAAATCATCTCAATCTTTTCTTTATATATATATATATATTCTGTTTTGTAGATGCCGGAAAAGGTGAGAGCAGTATCAGAAAGTAAAGTACTTTTACGTTTCAGAATGGTGCTAGAAAATGGTGAAATAAATTGTTCCAGAAAAAGGTTATAGTATATACCTAACTTCTAATTTTCAGTCAATAAAACAGCTTTAAAAATTAATAGTAAGAAATAAACCATCAAAATTATAATACGGTATAAGTAACTACCTCCCCTAGACTTGAATAACATTGTCTCAATGTTAAAATATTCTGAGATTGGCGGGTTTAAATAAATTGGAATGGAAATAAGTTAGTTGTTAGGATTTAAGAACTCATACCTCTCTGTCATAGTCACCATCCATCGATATGAACCCGTGGCAAGTAACTGTAAAAATTTCTAAAATCTCCATAATCTGATTATCTCTCTTTGTGTTTGCACTGTTAGACACTCAAAAACTCATGTTAGAATAGCAAACAGTGATAATAATAATAAACCTAAGTTCTAAACCCAGCAAAGCAAACAAAATAAAATATGTTCATGTATGTCTGAAAATGAAATAAAAAGGAGGAGAGCAAAATGTAAGGCTACTCCTCGTTGGTAGTGTCCGTATCTGGATAAAGTGGTGGTGCTGGAGCTGCTGGCGGCCACCTCGCTCTGATGTACGGACGGCTGAAGAACTGGCACCTGGACATCGCCTCTATCCTACCCCATATGGCGTTAAGTGCACCCACCTGGATATCGTTTGCTTTGGAAGTCTGGGTGATCGTGGATGGGGATCTCTGGGATTTGTGGGGATGCTGGAAGAGAAAGTGGTGGCGCTGCTGGCTCGTCTTCTGCTTGCGTGTGCGCTGCTCTAAGTCCTCCTTTGCGGTGTATACAGACATGTGCATTGCGTAAGAGGCACTTGTCCAGAGTGAACTCAAGCCGTGCTGGGAGAGATCAGGTGTAAAACTTAGGGATCAAATCCACGAGAACAATGACACACAATAGATTTCTTATTCCTAAAGTTAAGCTAGGTGATTATATATATTGGTAACAAGTAATCAGTCTAAGGATATGGTCCTTATTAGAGAGTGTAGATGCAATATGGAAATATGCTAATAATGTGAATATGGAAATATGCTAATAATGTGAACGTGGAAATATGCTAATAAATTAACTAGATGTAAATGTAAATATGCTAGACCTAGGGTTCAAGCAAGTGGATTATAGAGGATAGAAGTTAATGGTATTAATCATAGAACTCGATAACTAATGTAAAAGAGACCAGCTCTCGCTGCGAGTCTAATCTATTGACTAAGTCCAATGTCTCAGCTCTCGCTTGTTGACACGGAATGCCGTCGATCGATGGCAATGATCCTGCGTCGATAGATGGTTACTTAAGTCAAGCTTTATGACCTAATTCGAATAGTTCACTAGATTAACTAAATCAACTCTCGTTTGTTTCTAGAAAAGCTCAACAGGATTAATTCTGGTAGTAGACCATGCCCTCGCTTGCGCCTAACTATCCTTTTATCATGGTTCTAGTTAGCTACTCTAGAACACAAGCAATAAACACAATTCTATTGATAGATCTAATAATAATCCTAACAATTCTATTGTTTGGCTAATCCATCAATACCATTAATAAACTCTAAACCTAGTTGATAACTACACAGATATAATCAAAGTAAGAATTATATTTTGAATAAAATACATAGATAAAAACACTAGGGTTTCAATACAAATCTCCCTAAATAGAATACTCATGAACCTAGCACTGTATGTCTCCGTACGTATGTGCCCTTTTTTCTTTCTCATACATAAATTATAAAACTAAAAACCCTAAAATCTAGGTCAAAACTTGTCCAGGGGTAAACTTGTAATCTTTTGTCTTGTCTCTAACTTGGGCTCGAAATCGTCTTACTGCGAATTGGTCATCGATCGATGGCAAGTGGTCAGCATCTATCGATCTTGGTCATGTAAGATCGGTCGACGCCAAGGTTGTGTCGTCGATCGATGACATTCTTGTACTTCGACTCTCTCAAAGGTCAGTTACGGATTATTCTCCTCTAAATGCTCCAAAATCTCCAAGTATCTCCATATATCTCCAAAACGTATCTAGGCTTGTAAAGACCTTAAAACATAGCCTAGACACAAATAATAGACCTTAAATAGAGCCTATAACATGGCCTAAAAATGGTAATAAATAGGCTATATCACAGATCTTCTTTTGTGAAATGTAGAATTCTCCCATCCATAGCTATTGCATTACCATCTAGATCGCTCATAATACCGAACTCATCTGGTTGTAGATAACCATATTCTCTTTCACATTCTGCAGATGAATCACGTTTGGTTTCTGCTTCGTTCCCAGTATCGATCGATGGTGTTTGGTCATCGTTGATCGATGTCGATTTCCCAGGTTGATGGGAAACATAAAAAACTCTAGCCTCTTCCATTGCAAGTCCTCAGTACTCAATTGTTTCTTCATCTTTGTAGTCTTCGTCGCACTCGAGGTAGGTTGTGTTGTAATTGAAGTCTCCATTGTAGGTATTGACTCGTCCGTATGTTTGAGTGTTGATCGATTCAATAGGGAGGGTATCGATCGATTGTTTAACTGTAAGGCCATAGATCGATGTGTTGGGTGGGGTGTTGATCGATGCTCCTTCTTCTGATTCCTCACCAAACTCGTAATCGCAGAAGCATGTGTCCAAAAGCTCTGCATCATTTCAAAATTTCGTGAGGGAAGTTTTATTCTTATAAATTTCATAATACACATTATGATCAATCAAGGAAAGACACAACTTGTTTGTCTGCATTTCACATAAAGCTCATACGGTGGCCTTGAAAGATCTTCCAAGTAACAGAGAAGAGTTCCAATTGATCTAGATATCCATCATATGGAAGTCTATCGGGACTAATACGTCCTGAATACCATCGATCGATCGTATGATCTCTACGTCGAGCGATGCTCGAAGATTTTCTCGAATTTTTTCAAATTAACAGGAACCGTTGATCGATTCTCTCTGGTTGGCATGGATCGATGCGTGTGCGATCTTCCTAACGAACTCGGATTTCCTATATGGAATCCTTCCTCTTGTGGCTTCTCTTTCTTGACTTCTACCCAAAAATCATCATCAATCACATTATTGACGTGATGTTCCTGCCCAGATTCTTCCTTTTTCTTGACCATAACCTCATATCTCCTAAGGGTTTCACTCTCCTAAATCACCTAATTTTCCAGCTTTTCCACACAGGTGTCGAGATCTTCGATTTTTGTGTTTAGGTGGAGGTACAGGAAATCAAATTTGTCATTAAAATCCACAATCATCTTCTGTTTTCCCTCCAGTACCTTGTCAAACATAAATTCGATCCATGGTCTTCTATTGGCCTTGAAATCTCCATGCTTCTGGCAGATTGGGCATTACTTTCAGGGTGAGCTATTGCAGCATCGGCTTCTTCTGCTTTTGTATCAGGGATTACAGCCCCCTGATCGTCTATCTTTTGACCTGCTGCTTTACGCAGATGACCGTTGAAGTCATGCAAGTCTCCATTCTCGTTCTGGACCACTATTATAGGCGCAACCATCTGAACCCGTTTACTGTCGTCGATCGATGCTAACTGATCAATGTTGGTCGATGCTACAGTTCCGATGTCGGTTCATACTGTCCGTAAAAAAAGGGTTGGTCGACCCTGATTGTATGCCGTCGATCGATGCTTGTCGTCATTCTTTGCGGATCGTACGCTCGAGTTACTGTGGGTCTGAGAACAATAATTCTTGTCCATTGTTGCTCCTGTTACTCTTTTGCATGCACCTGAAAACAAAGAAAAAGAAAAATCAGTAACTTGAAAGTAACAAACCTAGACTAAATCCTAGAAATCAATCTAATGGCGATCAATGCTTCCCCGGCAACGGCGCAAAATTTGATATTTGGTGTATTTACTGTTCTAGCAGGGTATAAATATCCTAAACAATTAACTGTCAAAATTACCCTTAATCCTAACACAAAAAGCAATATTCTTGCCAAGAGAGATCAGGTGTAGTACTTAGGGATCGAATCCACAGAAAACAATGGCACACAATAGATTTCTTATTTCTAAAGAATAAGCAAGGTGATTATATATATATTGGTAGCAATTAATTGTTTTAAGGAAATATTCCTTATCAGAAAGTGTAGATGCAATATGGAAATATGCTATTAATGTAAACATGGAAGTATGCTAATAATGTAAATACGGAAGTATGCTAATAATCTAACTAGATCTAAATGTAAATATGTTAGATCTAGGTTTTTTTTGCTTTATGAATTATAGGGGATAAGATGGACAGATATGTAAATATTCTATTACTCAAATATTAACTATTTTTCCTTTTTAACTCCAACTCTCATATGCGAGCAAAAGGAAAGACTATCGATCGAAAACTAAGGCGTTATGTCGATCGACGGTGAAATCAGAAGGAAGTGTGAACGAGATTTGATATGTTTCACCAAACTAATTAGACCAGCTCTCGCACGCGCCCAACAACCTAGTTCAATGGACTCTATTCTGTCACATAACCTACTCTCGTAGTCGTCCATGTCCTACTTTCAAGATCTAGTTAGCTACTCTAAAATGCACGCATTAAGCACAACTCAATTGATGGATATTAACTTAACATAGCAATCCTACTTTTGGGCTAACCAATGATTTCTATCATTCAACCCTAAATCTAATAGGTAACTACTCAGACATAATCAACGTAAGAATAACAATATGAATGTAATGCATAGATAAATAATGGGGTTCCAATAAAAATCTCCCTAAGGAGTTATGAATCTTCTCCCTAAATAAATCCTAAAATTATGAATGGAGTGCTGGTGCACACACATATACTTGCTCGACACCTTAGAACACTTAGCCAGCACTACACCCCTTCGCCAGCACCGCAACACACTTTCTTTGGTGCCAAACACAAAGTATAAATATAAAACCCTAAATTATAGGTCAAACCTTGTCCAGGGGTAATCTTCTAATCTTGTGTCATGTCTCTAACTTTACTTGAAATTGGCTGTCAGCGAATTGGTCAACGATCGATGTCAGATGTGCAACATCGATCAATCCTTGTCATGTAACATCGGTCGACGCAAATGTTGTGTCATCGATCGATGACATTCTTGTACTTTGACTCTCACAATGATCAGCTACGGATTATTCTCCTCTAAATGCTCCAAAAGCTCCAAGTATCTCCATATATCTCCAAAACGTGTCCTGACCTGTAAAGACCTTAAAACATAGTCTAGACACAAATACTAGACCCTAAATAGAGCCTATAACATGGCATGAAACTAGTAATAAATAAGCTATATCATTACACAAAATTATAGTTGAGAGTTGGAACACCTTGTCACATCTATTGGAGAGGGAGATCTGATCATCATTACAAAGACTATCTTGAACTCCTTATATTTTTACTAAGTTTATTCAATGCATTTTATTCAGACTTTAATCATGTTCTTTATTGCTATGTCTGAGTAATTCATTGTTAGATTTTGGTTATTCAATTGTAGTAATGTATTGGTGATTTTATAGAATTGTTAGGGTAATCTTCTTGGTTCTTTGTTAAGTTGCTCTTAATGCTAAGTTAAACTTGATCACCTCAAATCTTAGAAATTAGGGTTCTATAGCGCAAGCAAAGCCTGGTTATTACCTGGAACTTATCTTAAACAATCTAAATAACCGGTAACAAACGAGAGTTGAATTGGAAGTTTAGAGAACCCATTAAACCACGAAACCCATATTGTTTAGAATGAGCATCGATCACAACCACCTATTTGACATCAATCGACCCTAAGTTGAGATGCGCAAGAGCGATCTCCTAAACCCTAAGGTTTGAGTTCGAGAATGGTGCTTAATTAAAACCCTGGCAATATGTTAGTTGCATTACCTGATCCTACCTAAGAATTTCCCCTAAGTGTACTCTCTTAAACTTGATCTTCACAAACAAATTTAACTTTGTTTTCGCTTTTATTATTACTATAATTAATTTATCTTTAATTCAAAAAACAATAAATCTATTGAGCAATACTAGAGTCTCAGTGGATTCGATACCTAAGTACTACACTGAACCTCTTATTTGAGAGAGTAAAAGTGGGAGATAGGGTTAATTTGAAAGTGAAGTAAAACCCCACATCAAATTTGGCGCCGTTGCTGGGGGACTCTTTCTTATTGCCATTAGATTTTGTTTAGAATATAGTCTAGATTTTTACTTTGTTTTTGCTAAACTATTCTTTCCCTGATCCTCATGACGCAGATACTTAAAGGAGAGAATATGGATTCAGCACAACAAGAATCGATCGAGATTGCTCATATGGATTCAATCGACGTTAGTCCACTACTGTCGTGCGACAGCCTTCCATTGATATCGATCGATGCCGTTAAGCCGGAAGCAGGTAAGTACGCCTTTAATGATTCTGATAAAGAGAAAGTAGTCTTGATAGAACCAATGAACAATAAAGGCATGAAGCGAGCCAACTCATTAATTATCAGGGGGGTGCAATCTTTGATCAAAATCACTACATCTCAAAAATTGAGATAAAGTATGAATTTCCAATGATTGAATACCTAATCCCCAGCAGGACCTATTCCAATAGGTATGCAATTCGATTATCTGATAACCATACAAGAAGCTCTGAGCTTGATATCAACTTTCATTGGTTTTCGTACTGAACACCCAAACAATCACATCGAGATACTAGAAGACATGGTGAACGACGATTTCTATCGCTGCAAACTTTTTCCTTTTTCCCTTGAAGGTGAAGCCAGGAGGTGGCTGAACCAGATACCACCAGGATCGCTTACTTGTTGGGAAGATATTAGAAGCGCTTTCATCAATCACTTCTTTGAAGAGGAGAAAATACAGGGAAGTGAGGAGAGAAATATCCACAATCATTCAAGTTAGTTGTAAATCCTTTAAAAACTCCTGGACGAGGTTCAAGAGCTACCAGCTTTCGTGCCCACACCATGGATTCTCAGAACCCCAACTCATCAACACTGTCTATAGAGGACTAAACCTAGATTATCAAAACCATCCTTGACACAGCCAGCAAGGGGAACTTTGGCACCTGAAGCCCTGCAAGTTCTAATAGTCTGATAGAAAACATATCTTTAGGTAGAGCCTTTGAAAAGAGAAACACTGAAAGGAAGGAACCACCAATGTTCGCAGAGGAGAAGCACTCAGTCCGAGTTAGAAAGACTTTGGCATCAGTTGCAGCCCTTCTGGACGGACATAGCTTATCTCAACATTATGGTAAATACGATGCAGTTTCTTCCGACTTCGAAAAACAAGTTGAGTTCTCTGATGTGATGAGCCTGAACGACCAACAATTTAGGAAACCGCTGTCAATTTCACAAAGAACTACGACACCACTGTGAACAGACATGAAAGAAGTTCAAAGTCAAAAAATGAATCAAGTCTTCACATGAAATCCTAGAATAGCTGCCGACCTCAATGAGAAGTTAAATCTGATATACTCGGAGATGACAGAAAAAATCGAGACTCTAAGCGAAACACATTAAGAGGATCGACAACCAAGTGACGAGTAGTAACGCTTCCATGAGGAGAGAGGACGGATTTTTACCTGGTAAAACAGACGCTAATCCAGGAGCCATTGAAATGTCGTAGCTTGATGAAGAGGTAGATAACTCACCCCTGGCTGTAAATAAAGCATCACTATAGATGAATTTGAGAAAATCGCAACAGATGAAAAAGAAAAATTGCACCCTATCCCGCTTGAAATTGACGAGAAAGATCTTGAAATCCCTCCCGAAACTGAAGGATTGGATCAAACTAACGATCTTGAGGAATTATTTACTGAAATTAAGGGAAAGAACACAGACGTAGGAGACATCGATGGACACTCCTTACCAAGAGTCGAACGACATTCCGAACCTAGGAATCGATCGACACTTTGAATTAAGAAGCGATAGACACTCTGATCCAAAACCAACCGAACCGGTTTAGGCAAAGGTCTAACTAACCGACCCCCCCCCTCCTCCAAAAGCAATATGCAAGAAAGTTTTTGACAAAGTAAGCATTGAGATGTCGCTAAGCGATGCATCCACATCTCGTTTGCTGTTAAGAAACATGTGAAGAATAAGGCATCACGAGAATTCAATGAATCAGAACACTGGTGTGATGATAGTATCCGAAGAAGTGAGCGAAAATTATTCAAGGAAAAACTCCCAGTTAAACTCCCTTATCCCGGTAGTTTTGTTATGGACTGCATTATTGGCAAGGAGCTAATTTCAAAGATCCCTCTGCGATTTAGGCACTAGTGTAAACATGATGCCTTATTCAGTTACAGTCACCCTCGGGCTAACACAGTTTCAACCTACCAGGGTCACTCTCGTTTTAGCTGATAGATCCATTAGAATTCCGGAAGGTGTACTTGAGGACATACCCCGTACGCATTCATAACTGCGATATACCTGCAGATTTCATAGTACTTAAATATGAGCGAGAACCAGAAACCCGATCATCTTGGGAAACCTTTACTGGCCACTGCCTGCGATCATTGATGTCAGAAAATGACGTATATGCCTAAATATCGGGGAGATATCGATGTTCTTTGATCGACGATCAAACCTACCATATCAATTATCTTTCCGATCTAGGAGGTGAATCACTCATAGATATGTTCTCAAACGTTTCTCTAGAGAGAAAAATAATATCTCCTGAAAGTGACATCTTTGGCATTAGATGATCACACTGAAGAGTATACAAGGTTAATGGATGCCACAGAAGAAATTTTGAATGTCGATATTGAACACCTCGGTCTATCGACCCCCATCGATCGACACCCCGATACAACCGTCGATCGAGAACATGCTGTAACCGAGGGCTGGAGAAAAGCGAAAGCCCCGAAAATCGAGCTTAAACCACTTCCCACTGGTCTTAAATATGCTTTTCTTTACGAAAACTCTATCCTTTCATCATAAATGCCAACTTGAGTAGCGGAGAGCAATAATTGTTGCTGAATAAACTACGGAAGCACCGCAAGGCTCTCGGATATTCATTAGGTGACATCCCAGGAATATCTCCTGATTTTTGCATGAATAGGATACAACTTGATGATGAATCCAAATGATCCATCGAGCATCAGAGGAGATCGAATCCCCAACCTGAAGGAAGTAGTTAAAAAGAAAATCATGAAACTTCTAGAAGCAAGCGTTATTCATCAAATCTAAGACAGAAATTGGGTCAGTCCGGTTCATGTTGTTCTGAAGAAAGGAGGAATTACAGTATTAAAGAACGACAAAGATGAATTGATCCCTAAAAGAACTGTTACCAGACACATGATGTGTATCGATTACAGGAAGCTGAATGCTGCCACACGAAAAGATCATTTCCCTTTACCCTTCATCGATCAGAATGTTAGAAACGCTAGCAAGCCACGAATACTACTGTTTTCTCGACATGTACGCATGATTCTTCCAGATTCCCATACACCTGGACGATCAATAAAATACCACATTGACTTGTCCCTATGGAACGTTCACATATCGAAGAATGCCATTCAGACTCTGTAACGCCCTGCGACTTTCCAGAGATGCATGATATAGATATTCACCGTCATGATCGAGGACTTCCTGGAAGTTTTCATGGACTACTTCTCAGTATATGGTCCAAGTTTCAAAACATGTCTCGATAAACCTGTGTAAGGTATTAGATAGATGCGAAAAGAGAAATCTGGTTCTCAACTCGGAAATATGCCATTTTATGGCTAACATCAGGATTTGTTGGAACACAAGGTCTCTTCCGCCAGAATTAAAGCAGACAAGGCAAAGATTGAAGTAATGACTTGACTGACACAACCCACTAATTTCAAGGACGTTAGAAATTTTCTAGGACAAGCTGGATTCTATAAGCGACTCATAAAAGCTTTTAGCAAAAATTCTAGACCAATTACTGCACTCCTGTGCCAAGAGGTGAAATTTGATTTTGCACCTAAATGTCTCAAAGCCTTTATCGAAATCAAATCAGCGCTCGTATCCGCTCCTATTTTCCAAGAAACCTGACTGGGATCTACCATTTGATATTATGTGTGACGCCAGCGATTTCGCTGTAGGCGCAATACTTAGGCAAAAGAAAAACAAAAAGCTACATGCTATATAATACGCCAGTATAACTCTAGACGATGCGCAACACAATCATGCGACAACAAAAAAAGAGTTATTGGCTGTGGTATTCGTTTTAGAAATTCTGATCCTATCTAGTCGGTTCAAAAGTAGTTGTTCACAACCGACCACGCATCATTGAAATACTTAATGAACAAAAAGGCCGCTAAGCCCGAGACTTTTACGATGGATTCTACTTCTCCAAGAATTTGATATAGAAGTAAAAGACAAGAAAGGAGTGGAAAACAGATTCGCCCGATCACTTATCAAGAATAAGAGTAAATGATGACATCCCTATAGATGATTTCTTACCCACAGAAAATGTCTACTTAGCAGAATTCACTTTCGTGGGTAGAGTCAGTTAGGCACTTAAGTGGAATTGATAGAAAAATATGCTAAGCCCATCAAACGATTATAACCGTAAAGCGTCGATCGATTTCGTTCATACACCATCGTCCGACGATAAATTTGAGAAGGACGATGAAGTAATCATTTCAATAGATATCAAGGTTAGCTGTAATCCATCAATTCCAAATGATGATTCTCTCGGGAGGGTAGAAAGTTTAAGTCGGGGCGTGTGTGCACTGAACACCACTGACAGACCTTGGTATGGAGATATAGTAAACTATCTTGCGGCCGAAGTAGAAACTCGAACTCTTCAAAGGATATCATAAAAATAATTTTTTAAGAGAAAATCCGGAGATATCACTAGGACGAACCTTATCTTTATAAACACTGTTCTGACGGCATATACGACGATCTGTTGCTGAAAGCAAAAATCTAGAAATTTTGTATCATTGTCATGGATCCGATTATGATGGACATTTCACTTGTTATAAGAGAGTGTCAAAAATTCTTCAAGCGGGCTTTTGGTGGCCAACTATGTTTCATGATGCTCAAGCCTATGTAGCGAATGCGAACCCCTACAAGAAGATGAAAAATAAGCAAGAGAAACAAAATTGAACAAATTTTATACTTGAAGTTGAAGTGTTTGATTGCTGGGGCATCGATTTCATGGGCCCTTTCCCTTCTTCGCTTGAAAATTAATACATATTAGTTGTCGTACATTACATATCCCAACTGGGTTGAAGCAATAGCAACTCCGGAAAATGACGCTTCCTTATTCGTTTAACTTTATAAAAGCATCAAAATTTACTGGATTTGGAGTTCCTCGAGTAGTTATAAGTGACGAAGGTACCCACTTTATAAATAGAGTGTTAGAAAAATTACTCGAGCAACGTGGAGTTCACCATCGAGTAGCCACACCCTATCATCCTCAGACCAGCGGACAAGTAGAAGTTATACAACCGTTAAATCAAAGATATCTTAGAAAAGACGGGTAGGATCAACCAGAAAGGACTGGTCTCTAAAATTTGGATTGATGCGCTTAGAGTAATGGAGTAATTGTGGGAACCGAAATTCGCACTGTCGATTTCCGTTGAATTAGGAATGCAGGGTAAACCCTAGTTTCCAAGAGGTCCCGGATATCTGCTAAACCACACGCCAATCAATCAGAATACAAAGTAAATGTTGAAAACATAAGTAAGAATCGAAAAGAGAGCAAATAGATTTCTTTTTCTGAATTTGCGTATGAAGTGTTTACAACAGGATATCAGCCTAGGCTATGAGAGCTGTCGGCGGGATCCCTAGTTCTAATAACTTAAGACTGCAAAACCTATTTGAGTCGCAGCTCAAATAACCAAAACGGAAAGTTGCCTAGATGCTCTAACTGCTACGCTATGTTTGCTCTGAGTGGAGATTTTTGTGTGTTCTCTGCATCATCACCCTCGAAGTCCTTATATACTCCTCTAGAGGCGGTTTGCTCTTTCCCCTTCCGCCCTTGGTCGAATTTATCGTTCGCGGAAATATTCCTTTTTTCCTCGATCTTCATGATTATCTTCGGAAACTTAACATTTATCCTTCGATCTTGACATTTATCCCTTTATTTCCTGAAAAAATAAAGATAAACCGTCACAAAGTTTGGGCTTGATTCGGATAAAATTGCGAGTGGGCCTTTAGCCGAGCTTTAGACCTCATCGGGCCGTTTTCTGACTTAGGCGTTTCTACGATTATATCGAAAGATCATTGCTAAGACGACGTTGTCCGAGAGTTAGGATCTTCTGCATATGGAGCGCTGTGACTCTAGGTGTTTAGTTAACCGTTATCGTCTCATACGATCGACCGATCCTTTCTTGAGAAAATGAGTTCTTTCGGTAGGAGTTCCCATGTCAATGCCCGATCAGAGGCGGAACAAAAATAAATTCGATCAAGTATCGAAAGAGGGAGTTCAAAGAGGACGAGGTGACACTGTATGATTGATCCGACTTGCCGAACGAACGAGTCAGACTGCTGTGTCATCTGACTGGCCGTTTGACGAGTTGGCCTTGTCCAACTTGCCATACGGGCGAGTTGGCGTGCGTGCCCACCAACTCGCCTGTACGGCGAGTTGGTCGTGTCGTGCCATCCAACTCGCCATACGGGCGAGTTGGTCGATTCAAGTTTCTTTATTTCGATTTTTGGCCCAGAGACTTGCCTTAAGTCGATTTCGAGATTGCATCTGTATATAAACACGATTTTTAGATGCTAATTTCAATAATACTGTGTTTTCCCCCAACAAACGCATTCTTCCGGTAGGTTTCTGACGTCAAATTCCGTCGTAACCGATTTTGACCCCAAAAGTTAGCCCCCCAGCTTCGTCAGAACTGTGAAGTTCTTTGCAAGCGTTTTTAAGCATATTGAACGAATTAGGCGGACTCAGACGTCTGAAACTTGAAGGTGAAAAAGTAAAGCCTTTCTTCTATAAATATGTGGAGTGGTTTTACAAACTCTTCATTTGTATATTTCCACAAACTTTTTTCAAGAATCAAAAGATTTTCTCCTCTCTTCCATTCTTTGGTAAAAAGCAAACTATGTCTTTAGGAGAGAGGTTTCCTCAAAGTCTCGTGACGATTATCCTGTTCCCGATGATTCTAGCTCTGAATACAACGATGCTGTACCGAAGGTTTAATTCCTCGGCCTATTCATTCGATCCTGAGGAAGCTGAAGCGCTACTGGGTGCCAGGGGAGACGTGAAAACCGCAGACTAGGTACGTGGGGCCTTGCCTCCGTTTCGTGCCAACCCCGTAGAGGGTTGTCCCAACAAAAGCTGCCGAATGGCTGGATGCCATCCGGAGCCATTACCAGTTCCAATCGGTCGAGTTTTGTCTTCTAAAGGCAGGAGAGGTTGCTGATTTCCCACCGATGGTTACTTTACTTCTTACGAGGTGTTCTGACGCGATGACATTTGTTTGGTTTCCTATTCCTGAGGTTATAGCGCGACTTCTCGATTGTTCTAAAAGTATCGATTGGTCAAATAAACCCGTGTGGCTTGCAGCACATTGTCGGGATTCTCGTGCTGAGTTACGAGTTTGGGATAACCCAGGATGCCAAACACCTCGATGCTTTTCCTTAAACCGTTGGGAAATCGTCAATAATTCAGTTAAATTCGTGTCGAACTACCATGAATGGCGGAAACACTTCTTTTTTGTCTGTGTTTACGATGCCGTCCATAGAGGAAACGACCTCTCCGTATTTAGGACCAGATGGGGTTTGAAAGGTATCTATGATCAAGTGTGGCCCCTTTTCTATTTTCTTTACCCTCATTTTTTTTGTTTCTGTGGATTTTGATCTCTAAGACGTTTCGTTTTACATTTTATTTTCAGAGACCAATCTTTTCCCTCCGATTCCGAAGGGTCTTGATACCATATGAGACTTGCTCCGCGGTCGCCTGTGTTTTTGGGCGACGTTCAACCCAAGAGGGTCTGTCATGCTGTCTCTCTTCACCGTTCTCGATATCAGCCAGATCTGTTGGTCGAAGAAGGATCGGAGGCGTCCATGGATGGATTTGTTCCGTGCGCGGTTCGCACGAGAGGAAAAAGACCGAAGACTCGGAAGGACAAACACTTCGTTGTCGAGGATGAAGTGGTTAACAAGCGGTGCTCCTCCGACAATATACTGAGAGACTACTTAAATAGTCAAATAGATGGGGACAGTGGCGGTCGAGGCGATTCCAAGAGCCGCTTGGTTTTGACTATCCTCCGGGCGGCAGGTGGATCCAGTGAGACCCTAGAGTTTTACCCAGGCCGTCGAGGATGTTCTATGGGGTAAGTTCTTGTCATTTTCTTTTGAGGATGAGCCTTTCTGACTTTGGAGATACTTGTCAGGGCCTCCTTATGATGAACCGAGCATTAGTGCGAGCTGGCAGGAAGCACGTATGGCTTAGTTTAAGGCTGAGGAGGCCACCAAAGAGATTGCTCACCTGAGAGATGAGTTGGAAAGTTCTCATCGCCGCGAGAGGGATTCGGTCGCGATTGAGGTTGTCGTGCTTACATGCGAGGGAAAAGGGAAATGATCGAAGTCATGAGGAGTTGTCGTGAAAAGTTCTCGTATAAATTCAAGGAACTTACGAGAGGTTATAAGAACTTCGGAGACTATCGCGAATGTGGCGGTGCCGTGGGCGGATTATACCTAACGCAGGTTCCTGGTTATTCGTTTGATGTCAAGTATGCAAGGCAGACCGGGCGTATGAACGAGAGGGATAGGACTTTGCGATTCCTCAGGCCGACGAGAGGATTTAGGAAAAATGGGACCCGATTCCTGTTTCCCCGACACAATTGAGGCCGAGGTGGGGGAAGGTCGATGATACAGGCAAGGTAAATCAGCCGATGGCTCCTCTAGAAGTCAACGACTATTCGCTTGGGAGATCTATGACGCGGGTGTTTCGTTCTTGATGAGTAATCGCGAAGGTTGCGACTGATTCGGGAATGCCCTCTACTATATTATCACATGTTTCTGTCTTGTTTGTTTGCCGGCCGAATGTAGCCGTATGTAGCTGGTCTGGGCCGAGTGTGGCCTTGAATCGATGTATTTTACTAACTTTTATTAGACTAGTGCTTGTTTATGATGAATGGGTTGTTTTTAGATATTTGGACTTTGTCTAGTGTAGCAAGAAAACTCTAGTTGTCATCTCGACCTCATTCCTTTTTTGTTGATCGCCCTGTTGGTTGTTTGTGCGAGATGTTCGAGGAGTTTTTCAAGTTTCGGGACATTTAGATTCATACGAGAGACATGCTTTTGGGATCTCGTATCTTTTCAAATCATGTCTTGAGACATTATAGCTAGTGGCTGGGTTTAGGGAAAGACCTAGGTTTACTTTCGGTTTAGGCTTTTTGATGACTAATCGGATTCGTTTTGCCTGTTTTGGATTTCGACCTGACTCCGTTCCGATTTAATATTCCGCGATAAGTTCTCAGCTTATACGACTTGTCTGGTCAGAGTCACGCATCTCTTCAGGATATTTTTAGTCTCCCGAAAAGTGCTGACCAAAATTTCGGATTTCTTTTATAGCGCACTGTTTATCATAGTCGGATGTGAGAGGATATGTCCTTAGGACGGACCTGGGTGCATTTGTTTAAGACGGCTAGGGTGCTCGGCGAGGCTAATGCCGAGTGTTTCGTAGTTGCGAATGGATTGGGGTGTGTTCTCGAAAATTAAGGGACGTCTCGCCTATTTTTTTTGAAAACTCACTTTGCGTAAATAACATTTTGAGGGTATGGAACCAGGATCTCGTGCTTTGATCGGGAATTGATGATTCGACCGAGATAAATGGTGCAGAGTTGAATCGTTTTGAGGTCAGAATGATTTTTCGTGAGTTTCCTTTTTCTGGGATGGCGCGATAATCATTTTTGCTCGATGTAAGGATGTACGACATAGCGTTTCTTTCCTGGATGATAGAAAATTTAAGAATTTATAAAGAAATCTTATTGTCGAGAAAGTTTTTGAAAATACTGAGTACAATTCAAAAATATTTATGAATGTGGAAATATACGAGTATTCGTATATGTACCACTCCCCCCCTTTTTTGAGAGGGTGATAGCTGAACTCTCTTTTGACGAGCTGCCTATGTACCTCTTTCGAGGATCAATCCATCTCGTAGTTCTGTTTGTTTTGGGCGAGTCTGTTTACTCGGCCCGTTGTTTCTGTGTGACTGCGTCAGTTTCTGAGTCGACGTCTTCTGTTGGATTCTTCTTCTCTGATAGGATGGGTGTGTCGGGCACTGGAACTGGTCGTTCGCTGGTTGTTTCTATAATCGAGGATTCAGGGTCGTCCTTGCTTGAAGTACTTTCGGCTGACGCCTGGGCTATCCTCGGTGCATTTAGAATTTTGTCATTCGCGGTTTTCATGATTCGTCTTAGCTCTAGTTGTGTTCGGCCAGAAGCAGAGTCTTGAACTGCTTCTGGCACCCCAATTACAGCGATCCGGTTGTGAGTTGGGAACTTAATGCCTAAGTGGTAAATTGATGGGACTGCCTTCATGGCGTTTAGCCAAGGCGTGCCCATGATAATATTGTAGATGGCGGATAGTCACGACCGCGAAGTCGACGATCTTGGTGTCTTCTTTCGCTGGCACATGTAATTTGATAGATCCGAGGGTCACTGATGTTATGCAAGAGAACCGGTTAGCGGCCTAGGTGATGGAACGACTTCGCCTAACTCATGTTCATCCGGTTAAGAGTGTCACGAAAGATGATGTTGACTGTGCTTCCGGTGACTATGAGAAACCTGGCGATCTCGAGATCTCATTATGATGAGATCGATTACAAGTGGGTCACAGTGCGGCGGATCGATTTCTCCGGCTTCTTTCTTCGTCGAAAGTGGATTACTTCTTTCGGAGTGTTATGGATCGTGGACAGATACTCGAATTCGCACTTGTCTCAGCTTTGCGCTAATAAGTTTTATGGCCGAGACGGTGTCACAGCAGAATTGTGATCCGCCGATGATCATGTTTACCCTGCGACAGTTGATGTCGTTGCCCTTTTCGTCCCCCGGTTGTCCCCTTGGGAAGGTTCTCTCTTCGAGGAGTCTTGTCGTTTTTTGGAGGCGATCGAGTCAAGGATGAGATCCTTCACGCTGGAGACTCTTGAGTCTCCGGAGAGCAGTTTTGTGGCCAACCTTGTGCCGAGAACTTTGCAGTTAATGGTCGTGCCCGCGCGTTTGGTTGAAAATCGCAGAAGGCGTTTTTGTCGTAGCTCGGAGTTTGGATCTAGGTATTACCTTTCCGTCCATCCTTGCTCCGATCCGGAGTTAATAGCGTAGTTATGCGCTCCCTTTGTTTCTTTCGTCTCCGTGTGGGCGTTTCTATCTTGCGAGGGGTTTTTCTTTTTTGATTTCCTGGATAGACCCAGATCCTTTGGTGTATCTTTGTTGGCTTCCATTTTTGGGACAAAAACTCGTCTCCTCTTCGATGATAACTAATACGGGGTTTGTGAAGCTCGTCTTGGATCGTATGCGGCTTTTACAAAGTTATCCACTTCCTGAATTTTTACTTAACCAGACCGTTTTTCGAAGTGCGTCTATCGCGACCTTTTCGCTTATCCCGTGAATCTAGCCATGATGGTTTTGAACCGCTTTATGACGTCCCTAGGGTTTCATCCTCTCCTCGGACAGGCTCCATAGGTCCACGTCAGAGGTTTCTCGATCTATTACATCGAGTATTGTTTGAGGAATTCAGAGGCGAGCTGGCGGAAGCTTCCGATAGAGTTTCACCTGAGGCGTAGGGAACCATTCTAGGCATGCTTCGCGAAGGTTCTCTACGAAGAAGTGGCACTCACCAGCCTCTCTCTCGTTTTCTCCTGAATCTGGACTCTACCATCGCGACCTGAAAAAGCCTGTAGGTGTGCCTTAGGATCAGTAGGTTCCGTCGTATGGCATCACTTTGACCTTTCCATGATCTGAACCCTAGTTTCGGTGGATACGAGTAGTAAATTGGTGTTTTACGAGCTTCTTCGAGCAGTAGATCGATCTCTGGTGCAGTGCTAGTCATGGTGGATTTGGGACTTCGCCGTCCTGACTTCGGCCACCGTTTTCATGAGAATCATCACGGAGATCATGGATTTTGAACTCTTGCTAGTAGATTTCCGATTTTGTCGGCGTTTGCTGCGAGTGCTCAGAGTTTGCTCCTCGGCCAAATCTTCCTTTTCTTTCCAGAAGATAGCTTCTTCTTCTTTGTTTCACAGGGTTGTCGAACTTGGGTTTCGTCCCGAGCTGCTTCAGCTTTCTTTGCGGCGTGGGATGTATGTCTGCGCCTTTTTCGTAGGTTCCGGACTGACTGCTAGATTTCCAACGTCGACACGTTTCGATTTCTCCTCCTTCTTTCATCTTTCTTCGATAGGAGGAAGGTCTTTCCAAATTTTTTCCGTGTAGCCGGGGGTCACTTTTGGCAGGGGTTTTTTTCCAGGACGGCTTTGCCTTACGGCGTGCATGTGAAACCCCCACAGTCCAGAGGCATTGCGAAGTCGAGTCTTACTTCGCGCGGAAAGACGGCCCTGTCCTCGGCTGTGAGGGTTTCAACCAGTTGGCGAGGAGACTCTATGACCTTATCCTGTTCTAGTATCAGACTTCTTTCTCAAAGGTCGCGAACCTCGTTCTTCACCACCGTCGAAAGTTGCGGTGTTTGTGTCGGTGTTGGACCACAGTTGACGATTCGTCTCTGGGAGTGTTTTTAACATTTTCGCCGACGACGTTAACGTCGCGAGGCTGTTGGTTTGTTGAGATCTGACATATTTCGATTGAGCGTTGACGGCTGAGAGTTAGATTGATCCGTACCCCCCCCCCTCCTTCTTGCGCCAACTGTGGGAACCGAATTCGCATTGTCAATTTCCTTTGAATAAGGAACGCAGGGTAAACCCTAGTTTCCCAGAGGTCCCAGATATCTGCTAAACCACACGACAATCAATTAGAATACGAAGTAAATACAGAAAACAAAGTAGGAATCGAAAAGTGACAACATAGATGTCTTCTTCTGAATTGCGTATGAGCGCTTCCAACAGGGTAGGAGCCTAGGCTATGAGAACTGTTTGCGAGATCCCTAGTTCTAATAACCTAATACTGCAAAACCCCAGTTGAGTCGCAGCTCGAATAACCAAAACAGAAAGTTGTCTAAATGCTCTAAGTGTTAAGCTATGTTTGCTCTAAGTTGAGATTTTTTGTGTGTCATCTATATCATCACTCTCGAAGTCCTTATATAGTCCTCTAGAGGCGGTTTGCTTTTTCCCCTTCTTCCCTTGGTCGAATTATCGATTCGCGGAAATGTTCCTTTTTTCCTAGATCTTCATGATTATCTTCGGAAACTTAACATTTATCCTTCTATCTTGACATTTATCCCTTCGAACTTCACATTTATCCTTTCCTGCAAAATAAAAGACAAACCGTCCCAAATTTTGGTCTTGATTTCGGATAAAATTGCGAGTTGGCCTTTAGCCGAGCTTTAGACCTCGTCGGGCCATTTCTGACTTAGGCGTTTCTACGATTTTATCGAAATAACATTGCCAAGACGACGTCGTCGAGAGTTAGGATATTTCGTATGAAGCGTGTGACTCTATGTGTTTATTTAACCATTGGCAACTCATACGATCGACCCGAACCCAATGTCAATCCCGATTAAGGCAGAACAAAAGATAAGTGTGATCAAGTATCGAAAGAGGGATTTTAAGGAGGACAAGGTGAAACTGGATTGATCCGACATACCGAACGAACAAGTCGGACTGCTAGTTTCATCCAACTTGACATACAGGCGAGTTGGGCCGTGTCGTGCCTACCAACTCACCTGTTCGGCGAGTTGCCCTTGTCCAACTCGCCGTAGGGTCGTGCCATTCAACTCGCCCGTATGGCGAGTTGGTCGGTTCATGCTAACCAACTTGCTCGTATGGCGAGTTGGCCTTGTCCAACTCGCCATACGGGCGACTTGTTGGTCCGAGCTGACCAACTCGTCCGTTTGGCGAGTTGGTCGGTCCAGGCTGACCAACTTGCCCGTATGGCGAGTTGTCCTTGTCCAACTCGCCATACGAACAAGTTAGTCGATTCGGTTTTCTTCTTTCGAGTATTGGCCCGAAGACTTGCGTTAAGTGGATTTTGAGACTGCATTCGTATAGAAACACGACTTTTAGATGCTGATTTCGAGAACACCATTTTTGCCCCCAAAAAACGCATTCTGCCGGTAGGTTCCTGACGTTGATTCTATTGTAACCGACTTTGACCCCAACCACGCTCCTGATGGATTTGATCCCTAGGCACTGCAATTGATATCTTATTTGAGAGAGTTTTCTCTAGGGTAATTTGAGATACATCAGCAGGCCTTCCCGTCTTCAGGAAAAAGAGTTTTGCCAGGAAAGGCAAAGGGAAAGGCATACTCGCCCTTTCGAGTGGAAGCCGATGCAGACACTCAATAACTCATCCCATCATCTTCCCTAGGACTTTCCGAGATATCAAGATTTAGATTTCCAGAACCAAGAGAAGATTACTTCTTGATGTCGATATCCAAACTCAACCGAGGTCCTCTATAGGAAAAGGTAGGCACTTTGCAAGCTTCGAAGAATCCCTTGAAGATCTTCTAGTTGAGGAAGGCCTCTAGTGTCGCCTCTCTAAGTGGGGGGGGGGGGGCAGATAGCCTCTGCAGCGGCTTCCACTTCCACAGACTTCAGAAAGATATCCCAAGGAACCGCAGAAGATGAAGGAAGAGATTGAGGAGGTGATGGTGGCATAAAAGCTACAGCTTCCACAGCAGGATCAACAGCCTCAACAGTCCCAGGGAACCTTCTTGGAATCCTTAGAAGGCACGATCTACACCAAAGGACCAGGCCTAGCAGCCTCAGAAGGAGATACTACACTAGGAAAAATCGCAGGAAGCACATATTGAGCACCCGTTTCCGGAGTCGACCTCTAAGATGCCAAATAGCAAGGAGATTTAAAATTCTCCTCTCTTTTCTTAGCAGACTTGTCCGCCATCTAGGAAAGGTCATGAATGGAAACATTTGCGTGCACCATGACAAAATAACATGTGAAACCAAAATAAACACTTTTAAAACTAGAAGCACACAACAGGAGACAAGCGAAAAAAATTCACCAAAGATGATATGAAATATGAAGACTTTTACCGGTTTGAACTACCAAAAGAAAAACTATGATGAGCAATAAAGTTAAGAATCAGAGCAATTATTCGCAATGCAAAACACTAAAATATAATTGGATTCTCCAAAGCAGAAAACATCGGTGAAAACTGACTCAAATAATCAAAACACAATATTGAAAGAAGAACTCAAAACGATTCATTTAGAACAAAAAAAAACAAGAAAATTTCAGAAGTATTCTGACAAAAATAATATCGAACAATAGAGAGGAAACTGAAAATCAAACTTTCAAATTACTCTGAAAATTCAAGTGAAAAATGAAGAAGCAAGAAACATGGTTTATATTTCAAAATTTTGGAACTGGCGTAAACCGACGTAAGTAGTCGAGAATCAAATAGTGTCGACCAAAACCACCCCCTTGGTGTCGATCGACACTCCTCCAAATCAGAAAACCGTCATATTTTAATGAAGTTTCAATAATTGCAACTTTGCCCCATTTGGGAATTGAAGTTTGCACTGTCGATTTTAGTGAATGGAGGAAAGCAAAGAAAAGTGTGCTTTCCTTGAGGTCCCTGAAATATGCTAAGCGAATGACAAGTAATCAAAATCAGAAAACAGACGAAAGTAAAACAAGTAAAAGTAAAGAACAGAGCAAGGAAAATCTTATTCTGAATTTGATTATGCGCATTACAACAGGTGAAAAATCCTCAGCTGCAAGAGTTGTCGGCGTGTTTTAGTCCTAATCAGCTAAGACCTTCAAACCTAGTCGAGTCGCAGCTAAATAAAAAAAACAAAAATTGGTTAAATTAATCTAAGTGCTAAGTTTTCTTTGTTTTCTTGTCCCCATGCTCCTTTTCTTGGCTTTCCTATAATGCCTCCTAGATCGGTCGTTTTTCCTTTTCCCCACCTGATTCGAATTTATCTCTTTCGGTAATATTCCTTTACCCTCTTGATCTTCATGATTATCTTCGAAACTTGAAATTTAACTTCTTTTCCATTTATTTTCTACAAAAATCAAGTAAACCATCATTATAGTTTGGTCTCATTCTCGTTTGAGATCGTAAGTGGGCCTTGGTCGCGTTTTAAACCTTCTTGGACCGTTTTTCGACTTAATTTTTTTTATAAATTCTTTCGGAGAATCACCTTTGATACGATGTTAGTTTCATAAGATGATGAGAATCAATCGTATAGTCGGGATAACAATGGTTTTAAGTTAATTGTTATCATTTCATACGATTGACTCGGAATTTACTAGAAAACAAGTCTTTGCTACTTTATCATAAAATTTCGACATTAATTCCAAGGAACCGCAGAAGATGAAGGAAGAGATTGAGGAGGTGATGGTGGCATAAAAGCTACAGCTTCCACAGCAGGATCAACAGCCTCAACAGTCCCAGGAACCTTCTTGGAATCCTTAGAAGGCACGATCTCCACCAAAGGACCAGGCCTAGCAGCCTCAGAAGGAGCTACTACACTAGGAAAAATCGCAGGAAGCACATATTGAGCACCCGTTTCCGGAGTCGACCTCTAAGATGCCAAATAGCGAGGAGATTTAAAATACTCCTCTCTTTTCTTAGCAGACTCGTCCGCCATCTAGGAAAGGTCATGAATGGAAACATTTGCGCGCACCATGACAAAATAACATGTGAAACCAAAATAAACACTTTTAAAACTAGAAGCACACAACAGGAGACAAGCGAAAAAAAATTCACCAAAGATGATATGAAATATGAAGACTTTTACCGGTTTGAACTACCAAAAGAAAAACTTATGATGAGCAATAAAGTTAAGAATCAGAGCAATTATTCGCAATGCAAAACACTAAAATAAAATTGGATTCTCCAAAGCAGAAAAATCGGTGAAAACTGACTCAAATAATCAAAACACAATATTGAAAGAAAAACTCAAAACGATTCATTTAGAACAAAAAAAAAAACAAGAAATTTCAGAAGAATTCCGACAAAAATAATATCGAACAATAGAGAAGAAACTGAAAATAAAACTTTCAAATTACTCTGAATAATTCAAGTGAAAAATGAAGAAGCAAGAAACATGGTTTATATTTCAAAATTTTGGAACTGACATAAACCGACGTAAGTAGTCGAGAATCAAATAGTGTCGACCAAAACCACCCCCTTGGTGTCGATCGACACTCCTCCAAATCAGAAAACCGTCATATTTTAATGAAGTTTCAAGAATTGCAACTTTGCCCCATTTGGAAACTGAAGTTTGCACTGTCGATTTTAGTGAATGGAGGAAAGCAAAGAAAAGTCTGCTTTCCTTGAGGTCCCTGATATATGTTAAGCCAATGACAAGTAATCAAAATCAGAAAATAGACGAAAGTAAAACAAGTAAAAGTAAAGAACAGAGCAAGGAAAATCTTATTCTGAATTGATTATGCGCATTACAACAGGTGAAAAATCCTCAGCTGCAAGAGTTGTCTGCATGTTTTAGTCCTTATTAGCTAAGACCTTCAAACCTAGTCGAGTCGCAGCTAAATAAAAAAAAACGGAAATTGGTTAAATTAATCTAAGTGCTAAGTTTTTCTTTGTATTTTTTCTTGTCCCCATGCTCCTTTTCTTGGCTTTCCTTATAATGCCTCCTAGATCGGTCATTTTTCCTTTTCCCCACCTGATTCGAATTTATCCCTTTTCGGTAATATTCCTTTACCCTCTCGATCTTCATGATTATCTTCGAAACTTGAAATTTAAATTCTTTTCCATTTATTTTCTACAAAAATCAAGTAAACCATCATTATAGTTTGGGCTCATTCTCGTTTGAGATAGTAAGTGGGCTTTGGCCGCGTTTTAAACCTTCTTGGACCGTTTTTCGACTTAATTTTTTTTATAATTTCTTTCGGAGAATCACCTTCGATACGATGTTAGTTTCATAAGATGATGAGAATCAATCGTATAGTCGGGATAACAATGGTGTTAAGTTAATTGTTATCATTTCATACGATTGACTCGGAATTTACGAGAAAACAAGTCTTTGCTACTTTTATCATAAAATTTCAACATCAATTCCAAGCGAGACAAAACAAGAGACAGTTCGATCAGACAAATATGGATTGATGGTAAAAAAGAGAAGGAGGCGTGATCACTAGCTGGTGACGAGGACGAGCTCGAGTCGTCGCCTGCTAGCATTGAGACAGAGGAAATATGATCACATTGCTAGCTGGCGACGAGGTCGACCCGGGGTCGTCGCCTGCTGGTGACGAGGTTGACCCGAGGTCGTCACCTGCTGGCAAAGAGACACGGAGAGACGGTCTCCTCGCCAGCAATGAGTTGACCCAGATATGCGCCTGCTTGGGACAAGGACGGGATCGGGTCATTCCATGATGCTGACGAGACGCATGGAAAATATCTCATCATCAGCTGGCAACAGGTTCGACCCATAGTCATCTCCAGCTTGTGACAAGACACATAGATATGGTCTTGTCGCCCGCTGACGATGTGGATGGGCCGGGTCATCGCATGTTGTCGATGAGACACAGAGAAGATGGTCTTGTCACCATCTGGTGATAAGGATGAGCTGGATTCGTCCTCTGCTGGCGACGAGACGCGGAGAGGCTTCCATGGTTTCCGTATGGCGACATGGTTTAACGGTCGGAGCGAGATGAACTGGAAACAAGGTGTAGAAGTCGGGACGAGGTGCTTTCTCGATTTATCGTATTTTGGAAGTTTTTTTATTGAGATTGAATATGCCTTTTGTGAAAGCTCGTTATTTTCCGAATCCTAAGAGGTTTTAGTTCTCACGTTCTTTTAAAGAAAGAGAAAGTCTCCCGGTATTTTTTAGCCATAGATTCGGTCGTGATCGATTTTGACCCCAATAGTTAGACTTCTAGCTTGCTAGAATTCTCCTGATGTTCTTGCAAGGTCTTTAGGCATGTTTGGTAAGTTAGAAGGACTCGATTGCTGGAAGTTCGAAAGTAAATCAATTGTCTTCGAAAGATAGAGTAGATATCTTCCTCTATAAGTATGTGGAGTATGTTTTCAAATTCTTTACTTGCTGACATGGTGGTCTGTTTACTGTTCTAGAAGTGTATAAATATCCTAAATAATTAATTATCAAATTAACCCATAATCCTAACACACAAAACAATACTCTTGCCAAGACAGATCAGGTGTAGTACTTAGGGATCGAATCCACAGAGACAATGGCACACAATAGATTTCTTATTCCTAAAGGTTAAGCTAGGTGATTATATATATTGATAACAAATAATCAGTTTAAGGAAATATTCCTTATTGGAGAGTGTAGATGCAATATGGAAATATGGAAATATGCAAATAATATAAATATGGAAATATGATGATAATGTAAATATGAAAATATGCTACTAAAGTAATTAGATGTAAATGTAAATATGCCAGATCTAGGGTTTCATGTAAGTGGATTACAGAGAATAGAAGCTAAGGGTATTAATCATATAACTCGACATCTAATGTAAAGGATGACCAGCCCTTGCTGCGAGTCTAATCTATTGACTAAGTCCAATGTTTTAGCTCTCGCTTGTTGACATGGAATGATCGTCGATCGATGGCAATGATCCTGCGTCGATCGATGGTCTCTTGAGTCAAGCTTTATGACCTAATTCGATAAGTTCACTACTAAATCAACTCTCATTTGTTTCTAGCAACCTAGATTGATATAGCCTATTTATTACCAGTTTTAGACCATGTTATAGGCTCTATTTAGGGTTTGTTATGTATGTATAGGCTATGTTTTAAGGTCTTTACAGGTCCAAGTACGTTTTGGAGATATATGGAGATACTTGGAGCTTTAGGAGTATTTAGAGGAGAATAATTTGTAGCTGATAGTTGTGAGAGTCTAAGTACCAGACTACCATCGATCGACGACACATCATTGGCAGCGACCGATGCTACATGACCAAGATCGATCCATGTTGCACATCTGCCATCGATCGATGTCCAATTCGCAGACAACCAATTTTCAAGCCCAAGTTAGAGACATGAAATGATATTAAAAGATTACCCTTGGACGAGTTTTTGACCTAGACTTTAGGGTTTTATATTTATACTTTATTTATTGCACCATATTGAGGGGGCTAAGTGTGCACCACCTCACCATAGTCTTAGGATTTATTTAGGGAGAAGATTCATAATTATGTCTGACTAGTTATCAACTAGATTTTGGGTTATTAATGGTACTGATGGATTAGCCAAACAATTGAATTGTTAGGGTCATTATTAGATCTACTAATAAATTGTGTTTATTGCTTGTGTTCTAGAGTAGCTAACTAGAACCCCTGATAATAGATAGTTAGGCGCAAGCGAGAACATGGTCTACTACCAGAATTTATTTGTGTAGCTAGGTTACTAGAAACAAACGAGAGTTGATTTAGTTAATCTTGTGAACTTATCGAATTAGGTCATAAAGCTTGACTCAAAACACCATCGATCGATGCAGGATCATTGCCATCGATGATGGTCATTCCGTGTCAACAAGCGAGAGCTGAGATCTTGGACTTAGTCAATAAGATTAGACTCGCATGCGAGAGCTGATGTCTTTTACATTAGATATCGAGTTCCATGATTAAATACGCTTAACTTCTATGTTTTATAATCCACTTGCCTGAAACCCTAGATCTAGCATATTTACATTTGCATCTTGTTAATTTATTGGCATATTTACATATTTGCATTATTAGCAATATTTCCATATTTACATTATTAGCATATTTCCATATTTACATATTAGCATATTTCCATATTGGCATCTATACCTTCTAATAAGGAATATTTCCTTGACCTGATTACTTGTTGTCAATATTATATAGTTACCTAGCTTAGTCTTTAGAATAAGAAATCTATTGTGTGCCATTGTTCTCTGTGGATTCGATCCCTAAGTACTACACATGATCTCTCTTAGCAAAAGTATTATTTTGTGTGTTAGGATGGGTTAATTTGACAGTTATTTGTTTAGGATATTTATACCCTGTTAGAACTTAAAAACACCATCATGTCAAATTTGGCGCCGTTGTCCGGGAACATTGATGTCCATTAGATTTATTTCTAGGATCTAGTCTATGTTTTTACTTTCAAGTTACTGATTTTTCTTTTTCTTTGTTTTTCAATTGCCTGCAAAAGAGTACCAGGAGCAACAAATGACAAGACTTACTATTCTCAGACCCACAACAACTCCAACGCACGGTCCCGCAAAGAAGACGACAAGCATCGATCGATGCATCTACTCTGCATCGATCGACACTTCTTTACGGACAGCATTGACCGACATCCAAACTCCAGCATCGCTGACATTATCATATAGCATCGATCGGCAGCACCTCATCCGCATCGATCGACGATGCAGACGAGTTCAGATGGTTGCGGCCTATTATTGTGGTTCAAAATAGAATGGAGTTGCATGACCTCAACGGTCGTCTGCGTAATGCAGCAGGTCAAAGGATATACAATCAGGGGACTATAATGCCTGATACAGAGCAGAAACAGACGCTGCAATAACTCAAACTGAAGCTAACGCCCAAGCTACTCAGAGAACGCTGGTTCACTACAACCGTCCAGACCAGTTCTACGCCAACAGATCCGCCATTCGCCCTCCAGCTTTTCAGAAAACCGATTTTGAGATTAAGACAGCTTACTTCAGACTTGTAGCGCAGACGCCTTACCATTGTTGCGACACAAGCACCATATGGCATCATCTGGAGCGATTTGAGGATCTATTGACTGCTATTAAGCCAATGGAGTCTCTGAGTACTATTTGTTCTATAAGCTCTTCAAGTACCCACTTGCTGAGGAAGCTTCATATTGGCTTAAGCAGCCACCACCAGGATCTCTGACATCCTGGACTGACATTAAGAACGCTTTCTTGCATAACTTATTTGATGACACAGGAGCAAAGATCTGAGGAGCAAGATTGTTACCTTTTCACAATACTGTCCACATCACGGGTTCAACGTAGTGCAGCTTCTTAGCACTTTCTTCAGAGGCATTGGATTACAATATCAGATGGCTTTGGACACAGCTAGTGAAGGAAAGTTCAGCACCAAGAGCCCTGAAGAAGCTACAAAATTGATTGAGAATCTAGCATCTAGCAGCAGTACCAAGAATGCATTTTTTGAGAGGAAGAAGTCAACTCCAGCAATGAGCAAGTAGCAGAATGAAGAGGTAAAAGCGAAGCTGGATAGTGTTTAGAGATTTCTCAAAAAGCAGGTTACTTTTGCAGAGGTAGAAGCAATAGAGTCTAGAGAAGATGAGATTGAAGAAGGGGATTTTGACTACATTGATGGGAAAGGTTCCGAGAGACAAGGGAATCCAAGTTTGAGAAGGAACTCCTATGGTGCTGGTCAAAGAAGCATCTTTAACAGAGTTCACAGTGAAGGCCCTTCAACAACGACAGGACATATGGATCTTCCTACTACCAAAATCCTCCTCCAGAAACTCAGGGAATCAAGATTGAAGCAATGGTTGATAGAGTCTTAGAGGATAGCAGAAGATGAATGTGGATTTCAACAAAAAAATAGATGATATGGACCTCAACCTAATACCAAGTTCGAAAACCTCAGCACCCATGTGAAGAAGTTGGAGAATCATGTGATGCAAACAAGTGAGACCATTAGGAGACATGAGAGCCTGATTAACGAGAAGATGGAGACTGGGAAGAAGCACCACGTTAATGCATCGATTGATAATGATTTTTGAAAGGAATTGAAAGCCCCAAACCAGCAACATTCGTGTGGAAAATTCCATGTCACTCGGCAATTCTCATCCGCATCGATCGACGCAAGAAAACGATCATCAATCGATGGTGAAACATACAGAATCGATAGCCTCATGTGAATCGATTAACATCAATCGATACCGTAATCATGACCCTGATGGACATAGAGACGAAAGCATCGGTCGACAGTACATGCCTGGAATCGATCGACGGGGTAGTAACCCAATTCGATTAGCCAACCTCAACGCAAGTCTGATTGTGCGTCAAACAGCAACAATTTCATAATAGAATACAGACACATATGAATCTATGGATCTTGATAGAGAACATGAAGGAGACTCAAAGAGGAGGCAAAAGATCCCAAAGTATCAACGCAGAGAAGCAAATGAAAAGGAGATGGATGGCTTTGCTACAAGAGTTTTTAAAATTCCTTTAGATATATCTTTTAATGAAGCTTATTATACTCACAGATTGTGGATGTTTTTCAGGGAAACAAGGGAAAGATATGATGACATAGAAATCATGTTCAATCACCTCAGAGAGAAGATGAAGCCGAGAACCTGTTTGAAAAAGAAAAGTCATCCTGGGAAGTTTGTGGTTCCATGCTTCATCAAAGGAAACAAATATCTCAACGCCCTCTGTGACACTGGATCTTCAGTGAACATTATGCCCAAGTCTATGGAAGAGGACCTGAACCTAAGAGTGGAACACTACAACGATCCGTTCACATTTGTAGACTACTCAAGAGTGAACTCATGAGGGATGGTAAAAGATGTTCCAGTGCAAATCAACAACACCCTAGTCCCAGTAGACTTTCATGTGATAGACATCAGGATAGATTGGAACTCTTTGCTACTACTTGAGAGAGCATTCATGCCTACTGTGGGAGCCATATGCGACATTAAGTTAAACAGTTGTATTTCTCTAATTGATAAAAATATCTTTATGAACCTGTCAAAAATAAGAACAAGGCTACCCTGATCGAATTGTGTAATGCATGCAGAGCTTGTGGCCACATGTTTCAGCGATTACGAGTACAATAACGAATCGGTCGACACCCAACCCTTATCATCGATCGATACTCCTGAAAATCAACAATCGATCTACACCAACCCTTCAATGTCGATCGAAATCTATAACCCCAAACCGAACCACACCCACGATGCTATTATGATTACAACCCAGCCCACCGCGGATACGATGAAAACTATAGAGAAGCAGAGATGATCGAGTACCGAGGGCTTGCTATGAAGAGTCTGGAGTTTTTAATGTTTCCCATGAACCGGGGAAATCGACATATAGATCGACGGTGACCATACGCCATCGATCGATACTGAGCACGAGGCAGTAACCGAACATGATTTAGCAGAAGAACGCGACAGAGAAGTGGTTATCTACAACCAGATGATTCGGTATTATGAGAGATCCAGATGGTCACGCAGGAGCAATGGATGGAAGAATTCTAAATGTCACGAAGGAAGATGTAGCAGATATACTTGAAATGGAAATGGAGCTGGAAACCTTTTTGGGCACCGATCTGATTATCGGGCATCAATCGACTGTAACCTTATTCCATCGTTCAACACCAATTAGGCATGCCAAGGATGCGGTGAAGCTTACGAAGTATATGATTCAGATTACATGGAGGATGAAGCTGGCTGGGTAATGGACGCAAGAGTAGGCAATCCAACATCAACAATCGTCCTATTATGGTTTAGTTGTGTGTCGTTTAGACATTATCAGGCATGTTTCTGCCAAGGGCATTGTATATTAGTCCTTTTGTCGGCCTCGAGACCAGCCTTGTAGGTTGTTTATTTTGGCCAAGTGTTGCCGTACTTATGTTTTCGGGACTGACTGTGTGTGGCTTTGGGATCCCGAACGCTTTTGTAAATTTTTTTTATTAGTAAACTTGTTGTGAAACAGACGGTTTCGGGAATGCACATAAGTGGGTTCATCTACTTCGACCAATCGGCCCATATGTTATAATGATGGGCCAGCCCACTTAGGACTTAGACCAACCGAATTTTGGGCCTTGTTTACTTGTCCCACATCGAGTATGTGATGTGGGAAAGTCGGCCAAACACTCATATATATATGTATCCCCTTTGTACATTCATTCATATCACAATACAATAAAGCAATACAACAAAGTCTTTAGACACTTCTCATAAACCCTAGCCGACTACTCTCCATCTCTCTAGCTTAGATTCTTGTCGAGTAAACCTCTAAAGGACACGAGATTCACAACACGTTATCAGCACGATCCTGCTCTGAACCAACCATCTCGAGTCCTAGATCGAAGCTCAACCAGCCGGCACAACCCTACACCATCCGGAAACAACAACTCGGCGAATCTCTCTCTCTTAGTTTTTAATAGATTATTTTTCAAATAGATCTAAGAACTAACTTCTTGTATCTCACTTTGGCTGATTGTTTAAGGTTCCGAAAAGGAAACCCAAGGAGAAATTGATCAAGGGATTAAGGTATGTCATCTAATCCATGTAGAGGTTCATCGATTTTCTGTTTTGGATTGTGCTAGAATTGCTTCGGTTTGGTTTTTGATTTTCGGCATAGATAAGGAATCATTAGGTTGCTAGATTCATTGCTTGACGGCTAGAAATCGAAAATACCAAAACCCTAATAGAAAAGGAAACCTAGATCAATTCAAATTAGGAAAACCAAACCTAAAAGGAAAACCCTAATCCAAATAGGAAAACCTAAATCAATCCGATTTAGGAAACCTAATCTGAAAAGGAAAACCTATTTATAAAAGAAAACCTAATCAGAAAAGGAAACTTTCCTAAATTAGAAACTTACCTAAAACTTACCCGAACTTACCAAATTAGAAACATTCCCAAATAGAAACTTCCTAAAAATGGAACTTACTTAAAATACCTAACTTACCTTAAAACTCAACTTTCCTAAAAGGAAACATTCCAGAAAGGAAATATTCCAGAAAAGAAACTTTCTAAAAATGGAAACTTTCCAAATTTATAAAATTCTAGATCTAAACCTAAAACCTCTAGATTAGTTAAAGAAGTTTGTTTTATACTTTTGGTCGACGATACTAGACCTAATGGTCGATGATTTGACACACTGGTCGATGATGCTAGACCATGTCGAGGATGCTAGACCATGAACCGCGAACGGTCAGTGGGGCGTACCGCGGCAGTACGGACGGTACGAACGCGGATGAAAGACAGCACGGCCAGTCAAGTACCATAAAGTACAAACCCACGGTAAACCCAAACGAACCACGACCCGCGATTGAGGCATGACCGCGGGATGGTACATACCATGCGGTACGAACGGACCACGAACGCGGATGACAGACGGTACGTACCATGCGATACGACCGATCACGTACCACTCAGTACGAACCTGCAGTGATCCGTACGAACACGAACTGCGGTCATACCATGACCACAAACGGTCGATCACCCGCACCATGCGGATAGACCAAGGTCCATTTCGGTCGATGATGCCTACCCTCAGGTACGGCTAGACCATGATCTGTAACGATCGATGATGCGTAACATGTACGTTTAGATCGGCGGATGGTCGATGACCCGTATCAACAGATAGACCGCAACCACATTGGGTCGATGAAGCGTACCAAGACGTACTGCCAGACCGTGTGCTTGTTCCAATCGGTTTTCAAACTGTTTTCACTACGATTTGAAATGGACAAGAGATGTGGTATGATAAGACCTAAGCAATCTGAAACTAAACATCACAAACTTGGACTTTGCACCCCTCAATGTCAAAGGTGACAATTACCTGCAATGGGCATTAGATATTGAGATATCTCTTGGAGCCAATGGCCCAGAGCATTGTATCATTAAGGATAACAATGCCAGCAAGATAGAAAACTCAAAAGCCCTTATGCACATCCGACATCATATAGAGGAAAGCTTGAAAGCTCAGTACCTCACGGTGAATAATCCATATGAACTATGGAAAGAATTCAAAATGAGATATGATCATCAAAGGACCCTGGTTCATCCAGCTGCGACCTATGAATGGATACACCTTAGGATTCAGGACTTCAAGTCCGTGAACGAGTACAACTCAGCCTTGTTCCGAATAGTCTCACAACTGAGGCTATGTGGCGAGATTGTTACTGATACGCAGCTCCTTGAAAAGACATTCCAGACAATGTCCTCAAGCAACATGTTGCTCCAGCAACAGTATAGACAGAAAGGTTTAAGACCTATAGTGAACTCATTCACTGTCTGTTGCTTGCTGAACAAAACAATGAGCTGCTCCTGAAGAACAGTGAGCTTAGACCCCCAGGTACTAAGCCGATCCCAGAGGCACATAATGCCGTGCCTATGGATGATACAGAGGCAAACCATGTCCGTTATGACCGAAAGGATCGGCAGTTCTCACGTGGACGAGAACGCGACCGCATAGGTCAGATGCGAGGACGTGGACGTGGTAGCCATAACAGAGGGCGTCCTACCCCTTATGATCGTCCAAACAAGTCCACTAATGGACATGGCAAAGGCAAAAGTTCTGGGATATCTTCAAGGATTCAAAATTCCTAAGTCCTCGGCTTGCCACAGATGCGGTATGGATAACCATTGGGCAAAGAATTGCCGTATCCCTAAGCATCTGGTTCGTCTCTATCAAGAGAGTCTAAAAGGCAAGAACCCAGAGGCTCATATGATGTATCAGGATGATGAGGGTGACTTTGATCACAACCAAGATGACCTTATGGGTCACGAAATTGATCATAGCAAAGACGATCCTACGGATCATGAAACTTCAGATATACTGAAATGATAAACCAAGTAGAATAAAGTGATGTTTTGGTGTTTAGGCTCTTTATATTTCTAAGTTTTTTTATTTTATAAAGTGATTGATTAAATAACATAAGGATAGTCAATATTATAAGACCACAAAAGGCATCCACCCAAAGACCCATTGACTTATATACCTCAGTATATATGGGTTCCATATTAAACCAATGGGCAAAGGAAACATCAGTTTCAGATTATAAGCCTCATAAGAAACTGGTCAATGACTATACCTATACACTCTGATCTAAACTATGCTAAGGGTCAGTATGATACGTCGAGCCAAGAGCCATGGTAACCAGATTGGTATACCACATGAATTACACTTAATGGCATGACCGGATTAGCCATCGAGTCCAAACTTGATGCAAAGAATATAAAGGCACAAAGAGTTATCCCATAAAATCTCACGTTGTGTAACATGTACACAAGGGAAACTCATCAGGCTTTATTATCCTAAGCATCACGAAATTATAAGTATGTTTATGAGGGGGAGTGAGGACAAATCCCGTGGTCCATAAACACACTAAAAATCTCGTGTACTATGCTATCAGTGGCTCTCGGTGGTACATCATCCACGTCAGCCTAAATGCTTAAGGACATCATGAATATACATGTGCAAAGATGATATGCATCAAGCCATATAAGTGAGCATAGATATTCTCATCTCAGGTCAAGGGTCATAAACCAGACATATATCATCTAAGGAAATCTGAATATTCCACCACAGACATATGTGCTACTTAAGATGGAACCTCTGCAGAGGATTGAGGATGAGAATATATGTTGGATTGGGAATACGACTTTCTCCCACGAATCATAAGGAACTTTGAGCCAAATATGGGTGATCAGACTAAGTGGCCAGGTTCACGGATTGCCTCAGTAATCCGACCATCCAACATTAAAGAGAAAGCTATAAGCTGGTAAAGAGAATGGTATCAACCATCAGTGTCTTGGCAAGATCCTCAGACAAGCAAAGATAAGACGTCCAAAACAGATGCCAGACCCCCCCACTCCCCCCGAAACCCAGCCACCCCCTCCCACCCCCCCCACGCCAACATGACCCAACAGAACGTAAATACCAGCCGACCACCAAATGAATT
>CAJHQP010003835.1:0-62076 GCA_905132765.1 Moricandia arvensis | reverse complement strand
TATGCTCAATTATAATTACTTTCCTTTTCTTTTCATATTTAAAATTTTCAGACATTCTGCTCACTTTTTGTAATGATCTAAAACCAACGGTCAATATTTCACATACAAAACTACAAATTTAAATAGTTTCTTTCAAATTATATGATGGATAACCTACTCTTCAACGGTTCAAAACTAATCATAAATGTTTTTGTATTTTTTTTTCTTATAAAAAAACACAATCATATTGAGTCAGTATTCCCTTTAGATTCAACCGACAATAATGTTATCGAAAATTTGTAAGTCTCCTAGCTATAAACAATGTCTTGCACATATTCTATGCATGACGTATGAAATAATAACTCGAAGGCGTTAGTGCTACATGTGGTTGCATTCTTGCATTTTAGTTCATTTCGCCAACTAAAATAAAACTTTGTTTACATAGCTCACTTAAATGGCTTAGTGCGATCGACATGAAAAAACATCACTTATAACAAATGCATAACATCTACAAAAAAAAATCACCAGCAGTAAACACTCACAACGAGAATATATTTTGTAGATTTGATGTGGATTATGTGAGCACTGCTATGACATGGCCTTTCGACTTTAAATATGGAATCAAGACCTTTCCATATATGTATGGTTAGAACAAAAAGAAAGAGCTTTCACGAATCAACACACCTGTTTAATTATAATTATCACCATTACATAAGTTCCATCATAATTATTCACGTTTTTGGATTGATACGAATATTTCAATTTTAGAATGATATTGAAGAGACAATCGACATTGAAATGAGGGACCCCGAGTTTCGACACGATTCTCTTGTTTCATCATTACACACCCCAAACCTATATCAAAGTGAAACCCTTGTGAGACTCCACCACATGCATACTCCAAAATTAACATCTCTTGCTCCAAAGTCAAAAACAAAATCTTGAACCAAAAATTATAATTGGCAAACAATAAACCATTTCCATTTTTCTTTTTCCAAGCTCGATACATAGAATACGCAAAAACGTTGACAATATAGTCCAATGTTACTCTTTAAACTCTAGTCGAAAACAACAAAAAATGATACAAAAAATACATATAAACCCACTTAAACCAAGAGAGTAGAGATTATAGTATATAGTTGTTTAAAATCTCAAGTTGTAGTTGAAGGTTCTTGAAGGGCAAGAGGAATGGCTGGTCTCCAAGTTGTTCCCTCAGGACTATCCATCAAAGCAATCCCAACATTTGCCAACTCTTTCCTAATTGCATCAGATCTTTCGTATTCTTTATTCTTCCTTGCCTCTGTCCTCTCCTTCACTCTCTGCAACACATCTTCCTCATTCAGTCCAGCACGCTTTAGTGCCTTCTCTTTTAGCTGCTCAAGAACCTGAGTACAGGAGGAAACAGAACATTTCAATACCAAAACATAAAAGGAAGGAGCAAAATGGGAAGCTGTACCTCAGAGTAACTTGTGGGCATAAGCCCTAATATAGTAAGAACTTCTCTGACTGTTGTCTCTAGAGCCTTAAGTGACTCTTCTCTTCTTGGTTGCTTTTTCCCCTGAAAATCAAAATCATCACTGCTTTATAGCTATACCACTAACTGGTTTTGGATACATGTGGAGGTCTATGATTCGTAAAACAGACTCTTGCAGTAAGTTATGTTTTACCTTTCGGGTGTGAATGAGATCGTTGATGGTTTTCAATGGTTCTGACATTGCAGCCAGAGTTACAGGTGTGAGAAGATCATCAGACATCGAGGCAATAAATTCACTACGGAATGTGTTGATGCTTGTCAATGTGTCTGAAGGAACAGAACTATTGTCAAACGTTGAATCTTTCTCGCCTAAAACGCTTTCACAGTCGTGTAGTGTCTGTCAATAAACAAATGAGCATCTTCAAAGGATTGTACTGAAGAAGAACATATCATCATAACTTTTTATATAGCCACATTAAGCATCCTAGACTTAAGAAGCATGTAACCTTAGCCATGGATTACCTGATAAATATAAAAAACACGTTCAGAAGCACTCTCGAGGAGGAAATCAGAGTAATTTATAGGAGACCGATAATGAGTTCCCATTAGAAAAAGCCTCAGAGCTAAAGGATGATAAAGATCTATAACCTGCAATGTCAAAGTTTAGTCATTAGTGTTGGACTTGAAGAGAGAAAAGGTCAAAAACTTTATATGTTTTTACCTGTCTGATTGTGAAGAAGTTCCCCAAAGATTTCGACATCTTCTCAGAGTCAACATTAACAAAACCATTATGAATCCAATAGCTGATGTTGCTGCTATCACAAGCAGCACAGCTCTGAGCAATTTCATTTTCATGGTGAGGGAACACAAGATCCATTCCTCCACCATGTATGTCAAAACTATAACCTAAATAAGCCGCACTCATCGCGCTGCATTCTATATGCCAACCAGGCCTTCCTCTTCCCCAAGGGCTCTCCCAAAAGACTTCCCCTTCTTTTGCAGTCTGCCAATATATTCAAAAAAAGCATTCTAAGACTTAAAACACGAAAGTCAGTAGTAAAAATGTAGAGCTTAACACATACTTTCCACAGAGCAAAATCAGCAGGATATCTCTTCCTTGTGTCAACTGCCACTCTCTCGCCAGCACGGTTATCTTCTAATTTTCTCCCAGACAATCTTCCGTATGTTGGAAACTTATCGACTGAGAAGTATACATCTCCATCAACTTCGTAGGCATAGCCATTGTCAAGAATCTGATTAGGAGATCATCACATACGAATATGTAAGCACAAATGACCAGCAAGATAAGGAGCTAGAGGAAGTAAAAACCTGCTTGATCAGGTCGATGATCTGAGGTATATGATCAGAGACGCGTGGCTCAACAGAAGGATCTAAACATTGAAGCTGTTCCATATCTCGATTAAACTCCTCACAGAACCGTCTGCTCAAACTGATTGGATCTTCCCCTAACTCATTGGCTCTGGCAATTATCTACAAAATTTTAACTTTCATGACTCAGTAGCTTACAAAACAACAGTTTCAGAAAGACAAAAGTGAATAACTTAATGCGGTCTGATGATGGAATCACTGCAGTAACAGACACTGTCTACTTGTGTTAATGAACTAATAGTAACACAAAACTCAATCTTAAGAGGCTCTCACAGAAACATGTTCTTCTAACCAGAGTTGTAATGTAAGAAGGAGTTTCTTCATATCATAATCTCACCTTATCATCAACATCAGTGAAGTTTCGAACATAAGAAACTTCATATCCTAGATGCTTAAGGTACCTGCCTAATTCCCAATCAAAATCAAAAAGATCAAAACTTTACATAAACCCATAAAAAAAGTTTTAAGCTTTCTTTCTCTTAAAGTCGATACCTCAAGAGAACGTCGAAGGTGACGTAGACGCGAGCGTGTCCAATGTGGCTGAGATCATAAGCAGTGACACCGCAAACGTACATCCCAACTTTACCTTCCACCTTGGGCTTGAACACCTCTTTCTTCCGACTCATCGTGTTGTGCAACCAAAGCTCCTTTACGCTTGGAATCGAATCTTCACCGTCACTTATTGGGTTTGTCGAAGGGGGTGAGGATGATGAGAGAGCTGTGAAACAACGACGGGGTTGAGTTAACTTTCCGGGTCTGAGACGGGAAGTGAAGTGAGACCTGGGGAAGGAAGGAGTAAAGGGTCTACATGATTTGAAGAGATTGAGAAGAGAAGCCATTGGTGGAGGGAGACGATAAGCTCCTCTGCGAAGAAGAAGAAATCGGATAGCAAAAGCGGCTAGAGAGAGAGACGAAGAACCTCTGAAACAAAATAACGGTTTGTGTAAACCGGTTTCTTTTCCGGTTCGGTTTAAGAAAGACGTGGAGAGGCTGGAATCGGTTTTGATGGACTTTGTATGTCGTCTAGAGTTGGGGTTTTGATAAATCTGAGTCCATCAGAAACTTGGACTTGTGTTTCAGAAAACCCTAAAGGCGGTTGCTTTCTATCAACCATCAGTTTCTCTGTTGCGCTCAAGTCGTGTGTTGTGAACTCATTCATCTTCAGATTATGTTTGGACAAATAGTGATAGGTCCTCCTGGATCAGGCAAGACTACTTACTGTAATGGCATGTCTCAGTTCCTCTCTCTTATCGGCAGGTAACTTATTTCTTTACTGGGTTTTGAACCAAATAGAGAAGCTTTCTCTTTGTAGCTGTTTACTCTGTTTAGCTTTGTAGCTTTGTTATCTTCGTTGCTGTTTAATTTGTCTCAGTTCGTCTCTCTAGCTTTGTAGAATCCACAAAGTTTCAAGCTTTAGTTCCTGGGAGTGTCAATTAGTAGAAATTGGTTGTTTCTCTGTCTCTAGCTTTGTAGAATTCACAAAGTTTCAACTTCAGTTTGTGTGAGTGTCAAATACGATAAATTTGAATTAACCAGCTTTGCGCAGTTTCATTGCCTTGTTTTTGTTTTGCCAGAGAGATTCACCAGATTCGTGAGGACTTCTCTGAAACTATTCTCTCCTTTTACTTTGTTTTGTTTTGCAGGAAGGTTGCTGTTGTTAATTTGGATCCTGCAAACGATGCATTACCGTATCCTTTGTCAATCCAGAACTTGTCAAAATGGTAGAAGTTAGTGAATAAGCATGGTGTGAGTGTTGTTCCTTGACATTGATATTTAGGTATGAATGTGCTGTCAATATAGAAGAACTGATTAAGTTAGAGGATGTTATGTCTCGATGTTCACTTGGTCCTAATGGGGGTAAACTTTGCTTGCCATCTTTGAATTTTTTCCCTCTTATTTCTTCTTGAGTTTGGTCTCAAATTAGCAAAAACTTTATCTGTTGAAACAGGTCTTTTGCATTGTATGGAGTACTTGGAGAAGAACATTGACTGGCTAGAATCTAAACTAAAGCCACTTTCCAAGGGTTACCAACAATAAACTCAAGTACCCTTTCTTCCGGTATATCTACTAAAAGGTGTTATGGAAAACGTCTTTTTTTTTTTTGCAGACCATTACTTCTCTTTGACTTTCCTGGCCAAGTGGAACTCTTCTTCAATCATGACAGTACCAAGAAGGTTCTCACAAAGCTTGACCAAATCTTTGAACCTTAGAGTATGTCCTTTTTTTCGTTTATTGTTGTTACTAAATTTGTTGTAAGAATTGTGATTAACTTTTGTTCTTTCTTTCTTGCAGTTAACTGCTGTGCAACTAATTGACTCCATTCTATGTACTGACCCTGGGAACTATGTAAGCGCGTTGCTTCTTTCTTTATCCACAATGCTTCATATGGAACTCCCACATGTTAATGTCTTGTCTAAAATCGATCTGATTGGAAACTACGGGAAGCTAGGTATTAAAACGGTTTAAACATCTTTTCTTTCTCTCATAACATCCATTTCCAGAGTTACTAACTCAGGAACTACCTTCTTTGTGTGTCATGTAGACTTCAGTTTAGATTTCTATACCGATGTTCAAGACTTGTCATACTTACAGCATTATCTTAATCAAGATCCTCGCTCTGCTAAGTACAGGTTGGTATAGAAGACTGGCTGAAGATTAGTCCTGTAGATGCACTATCGATATCTCATGAGTTTGATGTTCTTGTTGCAGGAAACTAACGAGTGAGCTGTGTAGTGTCGTTGAAGATTACGGTCTTGTTAGTTTTACAACCTTGGATATTCAGGTCTGCTCTCTCCTCTGCAAAACTCTACTCTCTCCTCTTCAAGCATATTTTCTTGATGTTGAGTGTTTTGGTTTCAGGATAAAGAAAGTGTTGGGGATCTGGTGAAGCTCATTGATAAGAGCAATGGTTACATATTTTCTGGCATTGATGCAAGTGTGGTTGAATACAGCAAGATTTCAGTTCGTCAAACTGATTGGGAATATAACAGATATCCTTTTTTTTTTAAAGATTAGCTTTAAATATTCTAATCATTTGTTCTATCAAATGCTGTGAGTTTAGTTTGATGTTTTACAACAAAAGAGTTTGTTTTCATTAACGATGGTTTCACAGTTGCTGCCGTGCAAGAGAAGTACATGAAAGACGAGGAGACACAAGACTGAGGGACAGAGACAAACATTGAAACTTGCTAAGAAGAAGAGGAATCATTTGATGATCTATGAACCAAATCATATATGTAACCGGTTTGTATGAACCGCTTTTGGATTTTTGGGTTCTGTTAAAAGTCCACACAACATTGCTTTAGTTACACAACTTACTGGTTTGGCTGAGTCTAAGTCACAAGCAACGTACAGCTTATGGATCCAACAATTATATGGTTCTGCCATGTTTCAACAATACACAAAGGACTTTAGTTCAATAACAATAATGGGCTTGAACAGACTAGGCCCAAACATTAATAAATACGCGGCGAGTAGTAACGGGTCAAAGAAGACGACCTTTGTGTCTCGAAATCCGTCCAAAAAAAAAATGAAAAAGGGGTCAAGTCATCGCGTTGCTCTAACGCCACCGCCCACTTACCAGTAAACAAAAGTGTCCACCAAGAGATCGCAAAGCGACGCATCCGCATCCGATCTCCTTTCGTATAAATTAAATTTTAATATATATTCGTGTCATACTTCTCCTCTTCTTCTTCTCTCAAACCCTGTTCTTGTCTGAAGAAAGCAGAATCAATCCATGTCTTTCAGAGGACTTAGGAAGGTAATAATCCATTTTCTCTTCTGTCTCTTCTTTTTGCATGCACTCTTTAGATCTCCAGTTTCATTTCCGAGAAAAAATGTCTCAAAGTTTGGATTTTTGATGTTAAATCCGTAAACCCATCTCGTTATTAGATCCTCACCTTACTTGCTTTCAGCTATATGATTAAAAAATCGAATCTTTTTTATTGTATTGTGTATTATGTATCGATCCACACAGCCAAATGCAACATCCGGAATGGGTGTTGCGGACCAGAGCAAAACCACATACCACGAGCTCCAGAGGAAGAAGACTCATCGCTACGTCGTCTTCAAGATCGACGAACTCAAAAACCAAGTGGTGGTTGAGAAAACAGGAAACCCAGGAGAGTCCTACGATGACTTCTTAGCTTCTCTCCCGACAATGATTGCAGATACGCTGTTTATGACTTTGATTTCGTCACGTCCGAGAATTGCCAGAAGAGCAAAATCTTCTTCGTCGCTTGGTTAGTAGTCTTTAAAAAAATGTTTTGGTTTGACTTTGACTTTGATGAGGTTTTTGAAAATAATGTTTATTTGTGTAGGTCTCCGGAGACTTCAAGAATCAGGGCGAAGATGCTGTACGCGACATCGAAAGAGAGGTTTAGGAGGGAGCTTCAAGGGATTCACTATGAGATTCAAGCTACTGATCCTACTGAGGTTGATCTTGACGTCCTTCGTGATCGTGCCTACTGAGGAATGTTCTGTTCTCTATTAAGAAGAAAAATACTTTTATGGTAATGTAATGAAAATAATCATTCGGATTTCTCGTTTGCTCGTGGGTGGATTCGTGGAACCACAGTTTCATGTTCTATGAACAAGTGTATTAAAACTCAGTTTATGTTTCAGTTTGCTCAACCTCTTTGTAACTTAGTGTTGTTATAACCTGACCGGTGGTTGGCTTAGGGTCAAATCGTGAACCGGATTTGTGGACGAGTTGTGTGAGACTGTAAAACCATGTATCTTCCCAAATTTTATCTAACGTAGTTACAGACACGCAAATGATCTTTTCATATGTTTTGTCATCTTACAATCCAGCCTTGTAAGCTTTCGCTCTTAGATCTGGCCCATTTATTCTTGGTCCACAAGACAGGTGAGGTAGCGAACTCCAGAGCACCAAGAACAGTCAACGAGGTCAAACCATGGACTGTGACCTAAGGGGCTAGGTTAGGTGGACATGCGTCCGTCATACGCGAAGTGATTAAACTTGATCTGAGGCTATAAATAGACAGGTCGGACCTAAGAGAAGGCATTAGCTTACTTCAAACACACCTGCATTGTACTGTCTACGAACTCGTTTTAAACACAGTCGAATCGAAAGATCATTCGTGTAACATTTTACTCATAGAGAACATTGTCTGTATTTTTTCTATTCATACAATCAGTGACAGAAAATCTTTATCGTGGGTTTGACCTCCCATAAACCGGTTAAAGTTGAACCGCAATCCAATAATGTATCCGGTTAGGCGATTTGTGAAGGACCTATCACCTAACGACAGACCATGATTAACGGGTGGGGAAGAAGGGTTCTTAGTAGGTTTTTAGAGTAGGGGGCCCAAAAAAAAGAGAAACCAGTTTCAAAAGTAACGCAGCAAGGATCGGTAACAAAGGGGATTTTACACTGTTCGTGGGCCCCACTGACACGTGGCGGCCCGCGATTGGTGATAATATAATTTTTTTTTTTTTTAAAAAAAGACAGAAGAAAAACAAAAAAAAAAAATTTAAGAACCTACGATCTAGCGATAATTATGCTCTTAACGTTACCATATTGTTGAAGAGATATTGGGAAACTTTGTGGAATCTGAAATGACGTAGCTACCCTTAACAGTCTGAAAAGAAAATATAAAAGGAGAAAGGAGATTCCGAGTGGGGTCCATTGCCGTTGTGTCCGAAAAAGCGAGATTGCATGATCCAACTGTTCTCTCTACTAATAATACTATCAACTATTTATCTGTTTATTGCATTTCATATTAACAGCAGGTGCAGCAAATGTTAATTCTTGTTTTTAAAATGTACCCAAATTTTAACCAAATGTTTTTGAAATTCGTTTTACCTATTTAATCTCCATATCAAAACTTTTATAAAAAAAATCTTTTTCAAAAGTATATACATGAACTTGTATACTTCATTATTTGTATAGTGGGAGTGTAATTACGTTAAAATTAATTTCATAACGTTTTTCCAATCTTTCCAAGTCTTTGGGTTATCTTTGAAACTTTTGTAAGTAATAAAAAAGGTTGGAGATTTATTTGTGACAGAAAATAAAGATTAAAACTTTAATTTGTTTCTCATTTTACAAAATTTTCTTTGTATTAAAAGGAAAACAAAAAAAAAGAGCAGAAAAATGTTTCCTCTGTCTTGAAGTATATAAGTCGAGAGCTGTCTAAAACAATACAAACACGTCCAAAAAGCTCTCTCTTTTGGGAACAAGAAAGACTCAAAAGACACAAACACATTCCAACCCCATAAAACATAAACAAAGCAAACCAAAAAGCTTCCTTCTCTTGTCATGAAACTTTGAATTCAAAGTATTGAAATGATCTTTGAAGGTATGATGAAGAAGCTCTTGGAATAGTTTGTGGCATTTTAGGGGTTTCAAGAAAGAAAAGATAGAAGACCATCATCGTCTAACTCTGGTAATGAGAGCCTACTATTCTCTAATACATTTCGAATATGTATATGCTAAGTCTGAGATTAAATATAATGTGAGAGAAATAGAAGATATCAAACACCAAAGCAAATAATTTTATTTCTTACAAGACAAGACCTAAAAAGGAAATGGACTAAGAGTGAAGGCAACTAGTTTGAGATTAAGTTTGGATGTTATGCAAATGTATTGTGTCATAATGATTATGTTAGTGAAAAATTAACATTTTTTGGCTGGTTTACTGTTTTGTTCCAGAAAAAAATTGGTTGACAATGTATGAGGAAAGTTCATGTTTTGATCATAGTCCAACGGTGGAAGCAATCTTGGACAGCAATGGCGGCTACTGTGATTCAACCACGGTACACCATCAGTTTCAACCACCGATCTTGGTCGCCGGGAACACAACAAACAGTTTCAACGACGATCTTAAGCTACCAACGATGGAGGAGTTCTCTGTTTTCCCATCTGTTGCCTCTTTCCCAAGCTCAGAAACTCGGAACCTAATCAGCAACGACCACAACAACAACAACCATATGATCCAGCAAATGATCAACGGTTCGAACTGGGACAACTCTGGATTCTTTATGAACACTTCAGTTCCAAACACAACAACAACTCCTGATCTTCTCAGCCTCTTGCATTTGCCTAGATGTTCACTTCCATTACCAAGCTCGAACGTTTCTGAGATAATGTCCGGTTCTTGCTTCACATATGACCCGCTCTTCCACTTAAACCTTCCTCCTCAGCCTCCAATGATCCCTTCTGCTAATGACTACTCGGAGTTCTTGCAAGGAATCTATACCAACACTACTCAAAGAGATCAACCAAATGCTAGCGATGAGAACAACAATGCTCCTTTCGATAGCGGAATCATCGAGTTTAGCAAGAACATTAGGCGTAAAGGAAGAGGGAAGCAGAAGAACAAACCTTTTACAACAGAGCGTGAGAGAAGATGTCACTTGAATGACCGGTTTGAGGCCTTGAAGTTGCTCATTCCTAACCCGACCAAGGTTGGTTATCTTTCATTCATAACTATTCAAAAATCTCTTTGCTTAGTTTATATAATATGTACATGTTATTAGGGAGATAGAGCATCTATTCTTTTAGATGGAATCAATTACATCAAGGAGTTACAAAGAAGAGTGAGCGAGCTTAAGTATTTGGTTGAGAGGAAAAGATGTGGTGGTAGACACAATAACAACAACGACAAATCAGATGATCGTATTAATGAGAATGATGATGAAAACATGGAGAAGAAGCTAGAGAGTGATGTAATAGACCAATGTTCAAACAACAACTCACTAAGGTGCTCATGGCTACAAAGGAAATCTAAAGTAACAGAAGTTGATGTTAGGATTGTTGATGATGAAGTAACAATCAAAGTTGTTCAGAAAAAGAAGATTAATTATTTGTTGGTTGTCTCCAAAGTGCTTGATCAGCTTCATCTTAATCTTCATCATGTCGCTGGAGGACAGATTGGTGAACATTACAGTTTCTTGCTCAACACTAAGGTTAGTGATCAATGAAGATATATATGTATGTATTGAATACTTGAGTTTTGGTTAATGATATGAATAAAATGCAGATAAATGAAGGATCAACAATATATGCAAGTGCAATAGCGAACAAAGTGATTGAAGTTGTGGATCAACACTACATGGCTGCTCTTCCCATCAATAAATACTAGTTACTAGGCTAACTTTATCTACTTCCTGACGTTTGTAATCCATGTTTACTCATTTTCCAAAGACTCAAATCTTTCTTTAAAAGCCAAATGTAGGTTATAAAGTTAAGATATTTCATATTAAACACATGTAAATGCTATATTCTCCAAAACAAAGTATTGTTACTGGAAAGAGGAATGTTTCAGAGAAAAGAAGTATTGATGATGCAGAACATATAATCATGCATGCACCATATATAGTTTATTCTTTATAGGTATAGAAACTCATCATATGTTACTAGGGAGAAAGAACATCCCTTCTCCAAGATGAGACTTGATAATGGAGAAGAAGCGTGAGAGCAGTGTAACAAGCAACAACTGATTGAGGAATTCAAAAATAGCCGAAGTTTACGTTAGGATTTGTCGATGATGAAGTAACTAGCCAAGTTTTGCATAGAAAGACGAACAATTGTTGTTTGTTTGTCTCCAAAGTGATATATCAGCTACAGCTTGATCTTTACCATGTCTTGGTGAGCATTTCAGTTTCTTGTTCAAAACCAAGGTCAGTGATCAATCAGCATATATATGCCAATATTAATAATGGATTTAAATATATATTGGTTACTAATGATTGAACAAGTAGCAGATATATAAGTGATCAACAATACATGCAAATGCAATATCAAACAAAGTTAAACCAAACGAGGACGGCCTAGTGATTTTGAGAGAACTTCAACTCTGATATGGATTTGGATTCGAATCCCATTAGTTACAAGGGGGAGGAGGGTAAAATTTAACATTCGGTTTCTCCTAGCATCCGGTGACCAAGGCGTACACCGACCGATAACGTAAGTTGCTATAAAAATTCGCCGGTAGTCCGAATCCACTTCGGTGAAAGCCATGATACACCGGATTATTCAAAAAAAAAAGTTATCAAACTTTACAGTTGTAAATGAACAATGACATGGCTCTTTTTCCCGTCAATACGGTTACAAACGTATAGTAGCAGCCTATAGCAGTGTACGATAGAGGTAGGTGACCAGAATTTTCTTATAATTACGAGATTGCCTAAACTCTTATAAAATAAATAATATAATTATCTCATTCTTGGATGTGGGACCTACCTCTTCATCTTCTCATACAATCCTACTCTTATTTTGTTATAAACATATATTGCATGACCTAACTGCAACATGACACTTTTATTATTCTTGCTTTGATCTTTTTTTTCTTCCACAACGGTTAACGATGGAGATTAATTTTTATGTAACAAATATATTCAAAGCTTACATACAAAAAAGATATTGAAAGATAAGTAGCTACTATACTCCTCCAAGTATCTAATGTCATATATGATGGGGGTGTATGTATATAGTTCAATTTTGTTTAAGGTTAGTTGGTGAATCTGCTGCCATACGGGAGGGTATCGTATGGGCCCATATCCCTCAGAGAGGGCATCGTATTCGCATATAATGACAGAAATACCCCTTAAGTCGTTGCAAAGACCTGAGAGCCTCAAGGGGTGGGACCAATCTGTTGTTCTTTTGTAACCAACCCACAATGTTTGGCCAGAAGGAGAAATCACATGCTCCAACTAAATCAACCCCAAAAGAACAATATTTACATATTTCAGAAAGATGTATATTTTATCTTTTTCCTACTTTGATTAGAAATACATTATTATTATAATTAACTACTCTCCATAACTTTTAACCAATCAAAATTTAGTAAACACAATTATTTTTTAAAAAATTTGTAATTTACTATTATTATCTATTTAAAATTATATGAAAAATGTAAAATATGTATTTTTGAAAAAAAAAAATTCTAAAACATGAATTAGTTAAAAACAGAATGAAGATTTATTTATTTTAAACGCCAACTTTTATTAAATGCTAATTTGTTACAATTACTAATGTTTAAACTCGTTTAAAAGTTATGCAATTTATAATAGCTCATCATCAAATTAGGATTAGAAACATAACTAGATAAAACATTTTTTTAATTAAGACCAAAAAAACAATAATTAACTTTTATAATCCATTAGCAAAAATAATCATTTTTACCCTCCTCTTCTTCTTTGTCTCCATCTGCAAATGTCCGTATATTTGAAACATAGAGAAGGAGAGACTTGTTTATGAACATTTCCATTCTTCTCGTGAAATTGAGAAGATATCCACAATCAAGTAATCCTTGCGAGCTCCCGTTACTCTGCACCTTCGTTGTCGATTAATCCTCTGTTTACACTCAAAACTCAAACCCTAAACCCATCTTTTAGATTCAAACAAAAGTTTTAACGAAGCAACCGTTTTTCTCCTTAAGACAAATCTAGAACTGGGTTTTATTTCTAAGATTGTAAAAGAGCAAACTTGTTTCAAATTTAGAGGTTCTCCAAATCTTAATCTAAGCTGAGTGTTCCTGTTGATTTTGCAGGTGTTAAAAGAATCATCTTTGAGTCGTTGAACCATCTTCATGGAGAATCTAAATACTGATTTTGTTACAAACGCAGAAGAAAGGGAGAACCTTTACGAGGAGATGGGTTGTTTCGATTCGGCAGAAGTCACGGTGGAGAGCCGTACCGGACCACCACCACCACCACCACCGCCGCAGACTCTTGTCGCCGGAAGCACGAGCAACAGCAACTGCAGTGTTGATGTGGAGGAGCTCTCTGAGTTCCATCTCAGCCCACAAGACTGTCCTCAACCTTCTTCAACGCCTCTGCAGTTTCACACCAACCCTCTTCCTCCTCCTCCTTGTGACAATCAATACCAAAACAGCCACATCAATATGATTCACCAGATGTCTCATGACAACAACAACAACAACAACAAGCTAACTGGGATCATGGTTACCAAGATTTCGTCAACTTGGGTCCTAACTCTTCAACAACTCCTGACTTGCTTAGTCTCCTACACTTGCCTAGATGCTCACTGCCTCCTCCTCAATCTATGCTTCCTAACTCCTTCTCTGACATCATGTCTTCCTCCTCTGCTGCTGCTGTCATGTATGACCCGCTCTTCCATCTGAACTTCCCTCTCCAGACTCGAGACCAGAGCCAACAAAGAAGCAGTTCTTGTTTTCTTGGAGTTGAAGATCAGATTCAGATGGATGCTAATGGAGGAGGAGGAGGGATCAACATGATGTATTACGAAGGACTAAACAACAATGACAACAACGGTGGGTTTGACAATGGGGTTCTCGAGTTTAGCAGTGGTGGTAATAACCGTAAAGGAAGAGGATCAGGAAAGTCTAGAACTTTCCCTACAGAACGTGAGAGAAGAGTTCACTTCAATGATCGCTTCTTTGACCTCAAGAACCTCATTCCAAATCCCACAAAGGTTTTGCTTTACTTTACTTTTACTTTGATATTGATTCATGTGTAATGACACTATGATGAGAGACATTGTGTTCAAATAGATTGATAGAGCATCGATCGTTGGAGAGGCAATAGATTACATCAAAGAGCTGCTAAGGACCATAGAGGATTTAAAGATGCTTGTGGAGAAGAAAAAGTTTGGGAAATTCAGGAGCAAGAAGAGAGCTAGAGTTGGTGGAGAAGAAGAAGAAGAAGAAGAAGACAATGTGAGTTACAAGCCGAAGAGCGAAGTAGACCAGTCTTGCTTCAACAACAACAAGGCACTGAGATGTTCTTGGCTGAAGAGGAAATCTAAAGTCACTGAAGTGGATGTACGTATTATTGATGATGAAGTGACCATTAAGGTTGTCCAGAAGAAGAAGATTAACTGTTTGTTGTTTACAACCAAAGTTCTTGATCAGCTTCAGCTCGATCTTCACCATGTTGCAGGAGGACAGATTGGTGAGCATTACAGCTTCTTGTTCAACACTAAGGTAATGGAAATCTATGTGCTTTGAATCATGTTTTAGCTTCCAAGACTAATTAGAAAACTAATGTTTCTAGTTCAATTTGATTTGGGGCAGATTTGTGAAGGATCTTGTGTGTATGCAAGTGGAATTGCAGACACAGTGATGGATGTTGTGGAGAAACAATACATGGAAGCTGTTCCCACCAACGGCTACTGAGAGAGTGATGGTTAATTGCTTTTTTAAAATAACTTTGTCTTACCCGCTAATGACTGATTAGTTATTAATCACTTTGGTAATTCTCTAAGTTCTGGATTTCGTTTTTTTTGCATCACTTGGTCTATTTATTGTTTCGTCGTCCATTAATGATACTTTTCCTAATATTTAAATTGCAAAATTAAAACTGAAATATTTATTCAAAACGAAGCTCTTAACTTTTCAATACCGTAGTGTCAACCAAAACCCACTTGGCAACTAAACACTCTGTCAGTGTGTTGATTAGTTTGTTAATTATCCTTAGATAACTACGCATATAAAACCTGATCAACAAACTAAAGTAAGTTTCTTGACTAGTCTAATTAATAACCTTTTTAAAACCTGCAATACAAACCTAAAACAAATATTTAAAACCTATGAGCCTCTCTGACCCATGGATTTTTAATAGCTTTCAGAGTAAAATTTGTGTCTTGGGCTTTTGTATATTTGAAAGCTGCAACTCCTAAACACAAGGCCGGATCGCGTAAACAAGAGATTTTGGATTTCGGTTCAACATCATCGGTAGGCCTGGGCGTTCGGGTACCCGTTCGGGTTCAGATCGGGTATTTCGGATTTTCGGATTTTCGGGTTTACACTTATAGGTCACATTCTAATATTTTATTAGTACGGGTCGGGTTCGGATAATAACACTTCGAGTTCGATTCAAATTTGTATTGCATCGTAAAACCCATAAAGTAACCATATATCGTTCGGATTCGGGTTATATCGGTTCGGTTCGGATATAACCGAAGTAAAAAGCAAAATTTTAAACAAAACATAAAGAAAAACACTTAAAATGAATAGAAATTAATCCTATACACATAAAATTAATAAAATTAAAAGAAAATGTTAAATCAATCGTAAAAACAAACATCATTTATAAATAATATATGTTATCTTACGTATAAAGTAAACTAGTTATTTTAACAAGTAAATTATAAAATACTTATTTATAACTGATTAGATATTTAAAGTATTTATTTATATTTTAATATTTATTATATATGTCATATCAACATAAACATTAAATTTGATATTTGAAATATTTAAATATATATTTAAAATATTTATATTGATTATTAATTTTGGATATTTTGGGTTATCTGTTCGGGTTCGGTTAAATAACACTTCGGGTTCGGATATTTTAATATCATCCTACAAGATCCATTCAAGTATTTTTTCATTTCGGATCGGATAACGGGTCGGGTTTTTCGGTTCGGATTTCGGATTCCGGATTTTATGCCCAGGACTAATCATCGGATTCGATCAAACCGGATTCACAAATTTTTAAAAATTATGATATTGATATCATCCAATGGGTCACGCTTTCTTGGATTTTTGGATTTGTTTTTTTCTTCTTAACTCTTTTGTCTTTTCCTTGTTGTCTATTCCTCTTTTAGACTATTCCATATTTCGTTCAGGTTCACATGTTATTTTCAATGGTAATATAATTTGTACAGATTCAAAAAAACATTTATGGTGTGCCAAGACAAAATATTCGGATGATTAATTCCTTATAAACGTGATATCACTTGACACCAATGCTTTTCGCAAATTCATATTGGGGTAAATCATTAAATAAAATAAAAATAATTAAGCTCAAATACTTTTTAAGTTTACATAATAAATAAGTTGATCTTAGACGAGTTTTTAGAATTCACAAAGTTAATTAATTTAGTGATTTTACGTTCTTACATTCTACTAGATTCAGATATGTTTTTATTTTGTTTACAAACCCTCACTCCACAGTTCAGCTTGCTTTACAAGATCTTTAAGTTTAATTAGATGAGTTACTCGCATCGTGAAATAATGTCTTGGAATAGCTCTTTTTTGAACCACAAATTTGCAGTCTGATTGTTGTGTTACTCGTGGTCTTATAGCTCCCAAGTGTGTTTTGCACGGAACATTAATTATTAGCTCATTATCACTTACACGCCCATAAAAAGGTCTTTCATGGCAGTAAGAATTGGTTCATATAAGTTGTAAGGTGAATCTGAACACCATCAGCTTCTGGTGTTCTTGCTCTTCTACTTCTCCAGTCATTCTGATTGCAAGAAGAAGCAACGATGGAAGTAATAGGAATCCCTAACTGTCAAAGTCCAAAAGTGCCAAACAGCTGAATAAGAAGAGGTCTTAAGGGTATCCAATGGTCGAACCAGAAAAACACGCTCACCATTGTCAACCCAACATATTAGGAAACTAGTTCCTATAAGCCTAAGGGAGAGCACAAATTTGAGGAGATCCAAGAGGGTTTATGGTGTTTTTTGTCGTCTAAGGGCATATTTATTGCATGGTTCTTAGTAAGGATTCTTAATTTTTTTAAGAAACGTTTATTAGCTTTTAACTAAAAAACTAAAAACTGTCTCTTAAATAAGAGACTTAAGAACTGTCTTTTAGCCCAAAAAAAATTAAAAAACAAAATAAATAAATAAATTAAATTAAGAACTCTACCCTAAGAGACAGTGGATAAATATGGCCTAAGAGCACACTTGTTAGGTGAGTTTCTCAAATAGGGATTCTACACAAAAAATATTCATTTATAAATATGCAACGAAATTATTGAATTTTTTTAATAATTTTAGAAAAATTGAGCAACTTACAATCATACATATGGCATAAGAAGCTCTTTTGAGTTTATAAAAGGATCTTATATGAGATATTATGGTGCCTCTCTCCTAATTTTTTTTTCTTGTATGGTTAAGATTCTACATGTTATGTGATGCTCTGAAGTCATGTTTATTGAGATTTTTTAGGGTGGGATTTTAAGATAAGTTTTTTAATTTTTAATCAAAAAAAAATTAAGAACTATCTCTTAATTAAGAGATATAAAAAACTGTTTTAACCAAAAAAAGTAAAAAAAGAAAAATCAAAATATGGGATAAAAATCTCAAATAAAAAACTCTAATAAGCATGCCCTAAACAACAGAAGTTCCAATATCTCATTCTATATTAACATTGATCCATTCAACCCACAATCCAGATTAGTCAAATGAGCTTCACACCCTTTTTGGAAATTATAAAGTTCACATGAAATTTGAAACAATTAGAATCAGAAGTTTATTTCCTTTATTTCTTTGCACACAGTCATACTTCCAAAATACAAGGGGTGACAACAGTTTTACCTACAAATCATTATCATTACCATCAGATTACATACTAAACTCGTTTTCATCTGATGCATACCTTTTCAAAATCAACTTTCGTGTCATCCAACAAAATCTCAACTTTTTATCTTTGATTTTAAGGTCCATGGTGAATCTGTAGCTTTATTGGATTAAGAATTTGTTTCAACAAATAAAGATAGAAATAAAAGTCAAACAACCAATCAATAATAAAATTAAGAACAATGATAACGAAAGCCTCATCAACGACGTCTTACTTAAGACAATATATATATAATATGAAACGTCATATTGTAATTTATAACATTTATGTGTTATGATATAATATCTTCACAATAAAATAAGATCATAACACTATAATCTAATCGAATTATCGTACGAATTAAAAGAAAAACTTTATAGTTATCTTATCAACTTCTTTTTGGTTGGATTTTGTTATTCGAACTAAGAATACCTTTATAGCTTGGATCGATTTGATATATTTTAAGATTCACAGTAACTGATACTCCTAGGAATGATTAAACTTGCGACATATATACTTTTATTGTCTAATATCTTTTACCATGTATAAGAAAAACTAAGGATATTAAAGTACCAAAAATATTAAAGCAATAATAAGGTGGACACACACACTTTCCAGCAATATAACGCAATAATACAGTTTTTTATACAGTTCAACATCACCATCGCATCTCTTCCAATAATTTCATTTTGATACAACAAAACCAAAGAAATTACAAAATGAACAAACAAATTTCAAGACTATTACAAATTAAAGCTTAATCAATTTCAAGATTAACTAGCATGAGCTCATAAGAAGTTGCTCTAAATATTCAGCACCTAAATCTTCAAAAACCACAAGTGTACCACTTTCTTGCTTCACAACACTCTCCTTATTACTACTTCTTGATGTTGAAGATGAAGACCAAGAAGATGATGAAGAAGATGAATGAGAAGAACAAGAAGAAGAGTTAGAAGATCTCTTTTTCCCTCTAGGCCGGTTTCTAAGCGAATGTTTCCTCTTCAAGGCCATAATCGGAGATCCACCATCTTCAAGATTCACATTCTCCATTTTCTTGAGAGACTCTCTGACCACTTCCACGGGGAAGTTGAGTACTGCAAGAGATCCCTTTGTTGCGAAAGCGGCTTGGTCATAAGCAAGAGCTGCTTCCTCAGCTTCATCAAACGTCCCGAGCCAAACCCTAACTCCATTCCTAGTCGAATCTCTTATCTCAGCCGCAAATTTTCCCCATGGCCTCTTCCTCACGCCTCTGTATGACTTCTCTTCATCAATAACACCAATCTTTTCTTCTTCCCCGGAGTAAGAAACGTCGCCGTTTTGAGCTTCTTCTTCTTTAATCATCATCGGCTCTGGTGACTCAAATGAGAAAAAGTTATCAGAGTATTTATAATTAGGGCAAAAGAAAGATTGATGATCAGATGATTGATCTAAGAGAGAACTCTCGTTCCATAAGAATGATTCTTGTGATGAGCTCCAAGAACTCGGAGAAGAAGAAGACATGGTAGATTGAGAATACTGTCTTTTTTTTTTCTTTTAACAGTTTTCTCTTTTTTTTTGGTGGTTATCTCTTTTTGTTGTGGCAATAACTTATTGCAAAACCTAATCCTATATATAAAGAGCTTCGAATTAATTAGATATTTGAGAGTGGGAATATTTTATTTTTATATTGCCATAGGTCCTATAGACAAATATGGCTGCCTTATTTTATTCAACCAAATGGGGACCAACCACAAAACGGGTACTTATTTTTTCAATGTACCCAAGGAAAAAAACAAGATTTCACCAAAATCTATCACTCTATGAAAAAAGAATTGGGTTATGTTTATTTCCACGTGGCAGAAGATGGTGGTATGGGAGTGACGTTAGGCGGCGAGAAAACGACAAAATAGATGAGATCAGCTTCGCTAGACCTGCTTCTTGTCCTTTGAGGCAATGTGAAGTAACCAAAAGTCCGAGGGAGTTGACTGGAAAAGGAAAGTGTTTTCTCTTGTGGATATTACATTTTAACAGATATGATGAATCATACAGTAAGTCTAGCATTTAAAAAACTATAATATATTGACGAAAAAACTATAATATATAAAAAAATTGATTGTTAAAAAGTTTTTAAAAAGTTATAATATATTGACGACAAAAGGGAAGAAAAACTTAATAAGAATATTTTAACTGATACATAATAATACACAGTAAAAGTTCCCTAACATTGTTCTGGACAGTAACTGAATCAACTGATGCATATGTAATTTTTTTTGTAACTTTGCATATGTTATATGTTTAACACACTAAATTGATTAATTATAAATATGTTTCACCAAACTTATTAGTTGTATCCTTTCCAAAAGAACTTATTAGTTGTAGGCTAAACGCCCAACAAATTTAACATTAATTAAGGTATTCAATAACAATTTATGAGTTATATAAAGCTTCTTTCTGATATATATATGTATATATGTATACAAAATGTTCAGATATACTTATACATATCCAGATATACATATGTATATATATATATATGTTTCAAGAACTAATCATTCTGTAGTTTAAAGGTAACAAAAGTAGATTTTTATGAAAATATTTAAAATACAAAATAGTTTTTTTTTATAATCCATGTATCTGACCTCTCACTTAATCCGATTATTCCACCGCGTCCAACTGGAACTGACGAAAAAGGTCCTGAAGACCAAACGGAAACCATGTTAAATCCGCTGTGGCCGGAGCTCGAATTCGTGATAGCGGGTACCTCAACCGAAGTTTCTTTACCATCTGACCACGAGACATGGTTAAAATATAAAATAGTTATAGAATTATAACAAGATAAAAATAAAATGTTCTCCTCAGACAAAATCCAATCAGATTCACGTTTTGTATTTTTGGCCAAACCAATTTTACGTTTTTTGCATTGCCAGTTTTACGTTTAAGATCAGTATTTTTGTGGGTTTTTAGTAAATGATTTGAAAGAGAAAATGATACTTATCGAACTGTGGCCCCTTGAGCGTGGTTTCTTCTTGATATGCCGACATCCAGTACTCTAGTACATAAACTGGCACAACGACAAAACAGATATTTATCAAACACAGCCCTAAGCAGAAAACGAAAATCATTGGTAGAAGGAAACAAAAATTATTGGTCCATAATTATAGTGGGAAAATAGGCTTTTTGTGTAATGAAGATCGATTGCAACGTCTTAGTTTTAGCTTAACAAAGTTGACTTTCTTGGTTGTTAAAAGACCGAGAACGGAAACTTGATGAGGTTTCCTTTACATGACCTAATATGATTAGATACTTTAGTCCAGATTCTAGAACTTATGTATATAATTAACGTTTACAAATTGCAAACCCTGAAGGCCTGAACTGTAGATAAGTTGATACGGTTCTAAATTGCATAGTAGCGATCATTGAAGAACTGACAACAGCCTACGGATTTTGTATAATTAAAACACAATCGGTACAATAAGAAATAATCAAATATATAGTGTCGTTTACACGTTTAGTTTAAGACTTTCTTTTGTCAACATGTTGAAAATGAATCTAAAAGGTAAAAGGTCCTAATTTTTTTATCTTTCAAGTTAATTTTAACAAAAATTAACATACGAAAAACTGAAATCAATATTTGTTTAAACACACGTACAACAGTAGCTATGAAAGAAAAACCAGTTAGTCAAAATATAATGATATGAACGTAATGATATTTTCAATAGTTTTATTGATTTATGGTTCAGCATCGATCTGATGCCACTTGGTGCTTTTTGGCCTTCTCGTCTCTTGAGGTTTCAATATGCATCATATGAAAGGTCGCTTTATTGTTTGTTGGCCACACAAAACTCTCGGAAATATAAATATAAATAAAAATAAAATTTAATTGAATACAGCCAACAATATTTTGCGAAAATTAGTTTAATTTTATATCTCGTGACTTAGTGGATCTACGTGTTTGTTACATGTCTTGTCCATTAATGTCCATTCTATATAAGAACAAAAAAAAACTCAACTAATAAGCAGGAAATGTATAATTCAAAAAAAAAAAACTGGAGTGGACGTCCTTAACATTTCTACTTGAGTCTCATTTTTCACAACCTTTGTGTAACATTATATAATTTTATTAATCATTAGAGAAATAAAACAAGTCATTTCTTAAAACAACATTAAATAGTAAAATGTAAGAAAATAACACATATAATAATTCATCGAGTGAGTAACTCAGTAACATGTAACTATTTAGTGAACTGTACAGAGTGATATAATTCTCACCCTGCTTAAACCCTTTTTGCTTTCTCTGTGCACAAGTATACTTACTGTCCTCTCTCATTTTTACTTTCTTTCGATCATTAGGGTCATATTTTTTTGGCAGCGGTATGACATACAACTTCAACATATGGAAGTCCACCTGCATCGCAAGAAACATATCCATCATCATTTTGATATGGGACACCTCATAACATGAGCTAGATTTTTTATTTACTCTCGTCAATATTCAACTCCATGAACAGCTTTGTCTCACCGTATTTAACCTTTCTCTTTCTCGTAGCCCCTGGTCCCTTAGCCTGGAAGTCAAAAAAAAAAATTCCAAACACCGTCCTTTGCTCCACTGTACCCTCCCCAGATCACTCAACACCTCCCACAAGAAACACCATCTTCACAATCACTATAGACAACCAGTAACAAAGTTAGCAATGGCATCATGTTGAAAGCAAATATCATTGTCAATCTTTAACATTTTACGCAAAAAAAAAAAAAAAAACATACCACGCTACAACAGTTGATGCACCCACACCATTTTATTACACATGCAGCCTCACAACAAAAAATCCTACATGGATAATGGTAGCCTAACACTGTAATTAAGCAGATAGATATTTCACCGCAGATCAACTTCACGCCCGATCAAACTGTTTTTTTTTTCAAGAAATAGTTCGTGTGCATACATTTGTCGATCCAACTTATTTATGGACGTGAATGAAACTCAAGGTAAAGCGTTACTATTTCACATTCCCGCAATTACTATGATAAATCCAATTTAATTGTATCCAACTGCTTCAATTACTCGCTATATTTTTATAATCCAAACTCAATAAATACACCATCCACTTGCACTCTTAACTAAGTCTTTATTTCATGATCCTGCTCGGACGAATCTGCTAATAAGTGACTTCATTTCCTGCATTTACTCTTTCATTAAACGTAAGCAGCAACCTGCCCCTCTTACAGAAAATCGTCACATCATAAAACTTTTCGTTAACTCTTTCACCCGCTCGTAGTTGCAAAAAAGTTTGTGCCACGTCAACGATTGTATTTTTCTACTAATATTCCCCTAATTTGTGTTCTAATTTATGTTTTCTAATCACAGAAGTGGGAAATAGAAAAATAATACCGTAATACTAAAATACAGTATATTTTTTTGCTGAAAACTAAATTTGATTAGTATTGAAAGCGGACAAGAGCTTGTGGGCAAGACAAAAAAAAATAATACTAGTAATTTGTTTTTGTCCATTAAAAGTGATTGATGTTTGACCTCAACGTCCAAGTGCATACCCCTTTTGAGCATATGCTTAAATTCACACACAACCCATATTTGTAGCTATGCAGTGACATATTTGAATGACAACATAATCCATCCACATTAATTGAAGGGTTACTGTTTTGTTTATCTATATTATTAAAACAGAAGTACAAATCCGAGAATGCTAAATGGGGGTTATTGGTTCATGTACTTTAGAGTATTTAGAAATCCATATAATATTTACAAATCAATGTAAAATATATTGATTTTCAAATCTAACATATAAATTTGTATTTGTATTTACAAATCCGGAGGTTTTCCCTCGAATTTGAGTCTTTGTATTTTTAACAAAGAAATCCATGCAAATCCGTTATGAAATCAAATTCATTAGTAAATTCGGATGATTGAATAACACCTAATTTAAATTAGAATTTATAAATCATAAAACCAATAACACGTGATTTTAATATGAATTTTAAAATCATAGAACCAATAACACTTGATTTAATTTAGATTTTCAAATCCATTAAAATGCAAGAACCAATAACCCCCACTAAAATTTAGTCTTTTATTACAACAGTAATTAATGAAATTATTGATGATTAAATGAAGCTACTAATTAAGAATGTTGTCTTATCCAAATTAACTTAATCAATTTATTACACTATAATAAATGAACCAATTTATATTTTAATGAAACTACTAATTAGGAATGTTGTCTTATCCAAATTTTAAAATATTTTGTTACATCTTTTTTTTTTACTTTTTCTAATTACTTCATTAATTGTATTTATTATAATAATTAACATCATTTATTTTACGTGTTAATCATAAAAATTTCATATGTTTAAATAAAATTATTTCATTCGTGACAAAGATTCCAACCAGTTAATAAATAGTTTTTATTTATTCACATTCATCCAAGTATACATCCGAATAGAAATCGATTTTTTGATATCGTTTTTTGTTGTTCTAAAACTAAACTACAAGTAGATATTATAAATTTTTAGACGGGATTTGAGTTGTTCATTCCGGGTCTGGGTAGGTTTATATTATAAATTTCTAAACGGAATTTGATTGATTTAAATTAACACCGCTCGGTGAGCGGATCTAGCTCTAATTAGAAATTTGTTTTTAATGTAATCATCTTACCTAGGGGATCTTCGAAAACAAATAGGGTCACTTTTTAATGTAAATAGAGAAAAATAAAAAAAAAACTGAAATTTTTTTGTCGGTTTACTCTAATTTCAACCAATCAAGATAATACATGTGAAAATTATATCTGCCAGTCTACTCTATAGATAAGAATAGAAACAATAACGTAGAGTAGAATTTCTCTAGATTTGTATAAAGCCAAAAAAAATTAAGCCAACTATTTTTTTTCATTTCGGTTTCACTTTTTCACATTTTCCTCATTTTTCAACCAATCACATCCATAGTTTGTTAGGAAATTTCTTTTTATTTTTCATTGTAAAATTCATTAAACACAAATTTGAACTAGCAACAAAGATGGAATACTAAGCAGGCAGTACACATGTCTCCTGAGACTAAAATCCACATATGGAAAACATAGTTAAATGTTTTTTTGAAAGATAATATAGTTAAAAAACTTGAAAAAAATAACCACACAAAGCACAACCAAAGAGAACAAAGATCTTCCATCAATCCAGAAACCACGCTTAAAACCAACATCAAAGAACTGAACATAAAAACCAAGTAGAAAATTACTAGAAACAGAGAGAACCTGAATCTCTTGCTTAACTCTCATCCCAAATAAAAACGACCGATTCGGTGAAGCCATAAGTTCAGTCCAGCCTGCCAATAACTTTAACAAGAAAATCTTTTTGTGCAAATCAAGAAACAAGTACTCAAACCTTGGAGCATAGGAAAGACACGAGGGAGACCAAAACCTTGTTAGGACATTTTCATAAATGTATATACTTAAACACAATTATTAGTTAGTTTGTTAGGACATTTTCAAAAAAAATGAATTTTATGGCAATTTAATAAAACACAAACTATATTTAATACAATGTTATTTGGAATACAGAGCCATATAATACCCTGTATTCATAGATGCATTCAGTTTCAGCAAATTAGAATGATTTTCTAGAATCACTAGTTTCTCTTCGTCTCCCTATGTTTCAATTTCCCATTATTTTTTAATCTGATTATCAGTTCCCATTATTTGTTAATCTTTTTTTTTTCAATTCCCATCTTTGTTTATTGTTTTTACCCCAAAAGAAAGAAAAAAAGGTCTATATACTAAAAGATTGCGTAGAATCATTTAAAATTGGACCGAGAGTTTGTGACCATTGGAATGTAGCTAATTTAGTAATCTGACTTGTGACAACTTGAAATTAAGATATTACTAGATTTTGACGGGTTTATTTTTTATTTTTATAAGTTTTTTTACTTTTCATTAATCATATGTATATATAATTAAAATGTGGGTCAAAATATAATTTTAGTATTGTTTTTCTTATAATATTAATGCTTATTTCTAATCATTCTTTTTTGAATACAAAACTCAAAATAAAGAATACTATACTTTAATATGTTTCGGAAATATCTAGAATATTCGTTTCATTCAAGGTGTTTTATCCGTTGAAAATCGAAAGTTGAGAGCATGAGAAAGTGAATAAGTGCATGCATCTTCATTTACAGCACGTGTCTATTAGCCTTATCATGACTTAGTCATCAGTCACATAAGCAAAATCAGGAATATTTTATTTCGTTTTTGTAAATACTCCCAAATGCAATATAAAAGTGAAAGAGTATACTAAAAACGAAATAAATCTGAAGAAAATAAATAAATAAATGAAACATGATATATGCAAAAGAGAGGCGGCGTGAAGTGTTCCGTAAGCAACAAATTCTGAATCATAGTTTGTTGTTGTTCTGTGCATCTTAATCAAATCCTATTATTTATGGTTATAACATCTCTAAGAACTTTTATTTGTTTCTTAACGAGTATTTTTTTTTTAAATTAAGGTAAATTTTAATCAAATGTATGTATCTAAATACAGCTAAAATAAATCTTTGCAATCTGATTAATTAAAGTTAACGAAATAAATTTCTCCTCTTATTGATCTTTTGGAAAGAAGTTGAAAAAAATACTTTTCTTCAACGTGCAATTACGTCATAGGAACTTTCAGTTAAAGCTAAAGCAAGAAAAAACACACGGGGCTAGGGTCAAAAATGTTACCTTGACCAAAAAAAATTAAAAAAATATAAGCTTTTTAAGGTCTGACCAACGATACCTAAACTTGACTCTAAGATCGATTATAATCTTTCTTCTTGGTTTACTGATTTGGATCAGTTGAGAGATCATGTAGATTAGGTACGCGCAACTAGTAGATAATTGTTTTTTTTATAGTTTGTGATCTCTTTTTTTTATGAAAAGCTTATTTTTGAGATGGATATTCCTTAGGAATCGCATATTTGTAATTTGTACCCATTTTGGGAATTGTAGGCATATCCATAGAATTCTAATTTTTTGACAAAGTATTTCGTCTGGTTGACTCAGAAAACAGAAGATTGATTTTTTTATTAGTTCCTGCTTCACAACTTTTAGTTTACTAGTTGGACCACCAGGGATTGTAAAACCAGGACCAAGATTTTGAGATAACTAAACCTAGGAATATCAAACTTTTTTGGAATTATGGACCATTTAGTGCATCAAACACTGTCTTGGACTTCAAAAGCAATAATTTACTTTTGTAAATTTCACGTTGCAACCCAAGTAATAACTGTTAATTTTAAAGAAATAATATATGTGTAACTGCTGGTCGGATCTCAAAAAGCCTTTTTCGTTTACTGACAAAAAAAATTGAGAAGATTGTGATGGACCCAACCATTGCTAAAGCCCAATCAACAAAGGAAAAATTAAAGAGCTCAGTCAAATGGCAATCTCATCTTTTGGATCAGAAGAATGCGATGGACCCAACCATCGCTTAGGCCTAGTATCATCACAGCTCTACTAAATGCACCAGCCGGGAATCGAACCCGGGTCTGTACCGTGGCAGGGTACTATTCTACCACTAGACCACTGGTGCTGTTGATAATCGAGTGTCTAAATATATTATTTGATAGAAGACAAAATTGAATTTGAAGTTTAAAATACAAGTTTTTAGGAGATGATGAAGAAGATGGATAATCTGAAACTTGTGAAATGCGTTTGGTTCAGCTTGCCATAACCCATCATATGGAACTATGATAAAATGTAAAAGGAACTTTTATATACATACACAACAATAAAGAATTGCAAATGTTAGCTTAAAAATAAAAAAAAATGTTATCATCATCCCCACTATTTTGGTAAGTCCAGAGAAAACCTTTAACAAGCATCTCTTTATAAAAAACTAAAAAATAAACAACTATGAATCCAAAAACATTCATTCTTGTTGGTTCACCCTAATGTAGTGCTTGATGTTGACGTTTCATGAGGTCTTGAGCTATATACATCATCGCAATGGAGATCAATCCCAGCTTCAATGTCATCATCATCATCATCATCCATAAATGTAGTTCTCGACAACTTTCTTCTCGCATTCTCTTCCCACTCCAAATCTTCTTCTTCTTCTGCAATGCTTCTTCCATTCCATGAGTTGTTTCTCGCTGTTCAAGGGTTTATAAAATCAGGTGGCTCCATGAAGCTATTGGCGGTTGCGGGAAGTGATGCAGTGTTGTGAGAACGGTCGCCTCTTCCCCACCACTGACTCCTACCATCTAAAGAACGATGATTCCCATAGTTTTCTTCTCCATGAGGTTGGTGATGATGGCGGAGAATGCTCTCTGAGAAGAACTGACCTGATGTGCTTGCCTCCATGTCTTCACCACGTACTCTCAAGTTAGGAGGCCAACAATCATCCGCAGAGTTTTGGTTTGAAGTAAAGAAGATTTCATTCTCTCGCACTATCCGGTGTTGATGATTGGTTCTGTTGTGAGGCTGACAAGTATAATACCTAGAGCTGTCAGATGGGCTAGCCCATGTCCATTAGCCCATTTCCGTTTGTCCATATATTGTTTGTGGACACGAAATGACCATTACCATTAAGGACCATGTCCATTAATGACCAAACCCACAAACACCCATATTTATATATATGGGCTGCCATGGAAACCATTAAAGACCATATAAGTAAACATGTCACAATTTCAATTTGCTATAAAGATCATTTAAATATTCAAATTTTAAATTTGTGATTTTTGTGAAAAATTTTGGTTTTGCGATTTTAGCGGAAAATCTCTGTTTTGCGATTTTGGCGAAAAATCTTGGTTTTACGATTTTTGCGAATAATCTCAATTTTACGATTTTAGCGGGAAATCACGGTTTTCCAATTTTGGCTGGAAATCTCGGTTTTCCGATTTTGGCGGGAAATCTCATTTTGTGATTTTGGAGGAAAATGTTGGTTTTCCGATTTTGGCGGAAAATCTCGGTTTGGCGTATTTTGCGGGAGATTTTGATATTGTGTTTTGGCGGGATCTCAATTTTGCATTTTGGCGGAAAATCATGATTTTCAGATTTTGGCGGAAAATCTTGATTTTTACTATTTTGGCGGGAAATCTCGATTTTGGCGGAAAATCTCAAATATTGCAATTTCGGCGGGAAATTTCGGTTTTGCGATTTTGCCGGGAAATCACGATTTTGCGATTTTGGCGGAAAATCTCGATTTTACGATTTTGGCGGGAAATCACGGTTTTCCGATTTTGACGGAAAAATCTCGATTTTGCGATTTTGCGGGAAATCTCAATTTTGCGATTTTTTGGCGGGAAATTTTGGTTTTGTGATTTTGGCGGGAAAATTCGAGTTTTGTGATTTTAACGGAAAACTCGATTTGGCGAAAACACTTTTGATTTTGATAGAGATGAAATGACAAATTTTTTGAAATCTTAACTTTTTGTGACCATTGGGTGGACCATGTCCATATAGTCCAAACCCATTAACGCCCATTGTCCAATGGTCTATGGTTTTTTGTCCATATACCAGTCAAGAATATAAGGGTGGTTCCTCTGATCTGAATCAATGAGCCACATGGAATCAACGTGATTGCCTCTCCAACGTGGATTGCTGTTATTATCTATAAGACCAGCACGATGGATGGGGGTTCCACGCCAGGGCTTACTAGGAGAACATGAGTGTCTTGTGTTTATTTCTTGAAGCTTTTGGTCCCTGAATGTTCTGAGGTTCGACAGAAACTGATTCCCAAGAGAATCTGATTCCCATGAAGGATAACTACTCTGGAAACTGCAAAACAGATTGGAACACTTCACTGATTAGAGAGAGAGAGAGAGAGAGAGAGAGAGAGTCCATAGTCATAAAATATGAAAATGATGGTGAAAACCTCAAGAATGATTTCTCCATTTTCCCCTGAGAGCTTCTCTTCTCACGAGATACATTACATGGTGAACCATATTTAGTGTTTCCATGGCTCTCGAAGTCAAAAGCACTAAAGCTGCAAGCGGAATGGCCAAAAGATTATAAAGTGTTTCTCGCAAGGGAAGAGACAAACAATTCATTTATATTAAACTTCTCGAGAACCAATCACGAGCCTTACCTGCAAACGTTGCCTACACCTTCAATATCAACTGTAAAATCTCTTATGAATTGCAGTATATCATCTACCCGCTGCAAAGTGAACTCAAGATATGTTAAAAACTTCTCAGTAATGATGTGGGATCTATATATACTAACGCAAATGACAAAGACTATACCTTAGGCACGACAAACATCAGCAAAAACGGTGTGATGAAAATTGAAGCTATCTCCTCCAGTAACATCATTCCAGTATACTACAGTGAATAAATGTCCATCAAGAATCATTATCAAGAAAGTAAAATAATTTTAAGGGAAACAAGATAATGTTTGGCATTGCGTCATGCCATAAGATCATTAAAACATCAAAGTTACTGGGGAAAAGAAGTTTAACATGAAAAAACAACGAACCTGAAACAGAGTCTCTAACTCCAAACGAACATCATCTTTGTGTTCCTTACCACGCCACCTCTTAGGCATATAGTGAGTGTGTTGTACAAGGGCAGCCATAGTTCCTACTGGGTCGAGGACCAAAAGTTCATCCGAAACAGCAGCCCGACTAATGGCTGTAATAGCTCCAAAAACAGCAGCATGCCAGAACAAATTGCGACCGAATATCTACACACAAGAGGTCAGAAAAAAAAACTTTAATAACCAAAATAATGTATCTACTAACTGCTGTAAGGATGCTTACATGGCCTTCCAGAAGAGATTCTTCCAGAAACGCAATTATGATCAATACAGCAGCAAAGCCGCCAGACACAAACGAGACGAACTTTGCAATAATGGAGATGATAGGTGAGGGGAACTGATTTAGATATTCGGATGCGTGTTCTGCACTGCTGTTAATCCGATGCTTGAATAAATGGTCAACCTGTTATAGAAACAAATAGTTTAGAGAAGAAAAGGTCGAGAAACTTTTCTGAGTATGAAGGTAACTAACTACCTCATTAAACTCTCTGAAGAGCCACCTAGACAAATTGGACCATCTTCGAGAAGATGCAGTACTTGGATGATTGTAGAACTGTTCAGCATGCCTTAGGAATAGATACACCAACATAAAGATGACACCAATATATTCAAAAATATTATATTGTTTTCAATAATAAATGTTAATTTAAGCGAAAGTAATTTAATAAAAAAATAGCATCGTTTACATATAAATGTAAGCCACACTATTTTAATATTTAATTTGAATATATATATATATGTGTGTGTGTATGTACGTATAGGTTGGCTTGAAGTTAGTATGAAAAATTATTTATCATTTTGACAATTTAAACATAATTAAATCTGTTTAAAGTATATGAAAGATCAACTGTCAGTTTATTATAAACCAAACTAAATTAGCATAATGTACTAAAATAAAAGATATACTAATAACATGTTTATATTTACATTAAATTTTGTATGTAGAAATACAAATTTGATAACAAAAAATTATTTAATCCAAATTTATAAAAACATAAATCTTTTAACATTTCTATGCGCAAAGTAATTTATTTTAGACTAAATGACAATATTTAGTAAATAAAATTTAATAATTTGTATTTAATAAAACACTACAGTAAATTATTAATATATAAGAAGTAAAATATATATTATGAATTCAATGTAAGAAACTATATTCTGAAAAGTAATCATTATCATTTATATTGAAAATTCTAATTAGTTATTCGGATAGATTATTCTATTTACTATTATAGTAAAATAAAAAAATTAAAATAAAGTAAAATAATTATATTTTAATATTTTTTAATAAAAAGATATATGATTTGTTAATAAATGAGCCACATGTTGCTACTGTAAAAAAGGAAAAATTTGCATTAATAGTATAAAAACAAAATATTTAAGATTTATATCCAAAAATTTATAAAATTTAAAAATTCACACTTTGAATTGAAAAAACTCAACTATAATTCCAATTTTGATACAAAAATTAAATTTATATTTGTATAGCCGAGAAGAAAAATGCAATCTAAGAAAGCATAGCCTCGTTATAACTAGATGATTTAAAATAAAATAAATTGATTAAAAATTTATACCGTTAGAATAAAATAAACATAGTTTCATTATAACTATCTTAATAATAAGTTTATTTAGAAACTTAAATCAACCGCAGCGGCGATTAACTCTCATTACAATAAACAAGCTTAATATAAAAGAATGCTAAAAGTCAAAAATACAACAACAAAAATAATAACTGTTAACGCATAATACAAAACCAAATTTTTCTAGATAAAAATTTTAAACAAAAATTTAACAAATACAATTTTTCATACGATGCACGGACCAACCCCTAGTTTTATATAAAAAGAATTTGAAGTTTGTTAGTAAAAATAGGATAAATGATTAATAAAAAGTAGCATTTATAACAGGGATGTAATCCTGTCCCAACCAAACAGAATTGGGATGTGATAAATATTTAAAAGTTTAAGAAGAAGAATATAGTGTATAAATGTAATATATTAATTATATCTGATATGGTGGACCTACTTCCTATTTTTAATTTTTATTTATTTATTTATTTCTAATTGGTGATGATAAAGTTCCTTTGTGATGATTGTTTTGATTTACAAAGCATCTATAAATACTGAACTAGCATGTACATTTCATTGGCATATCAATCTCGTCCATAACAAAAATCCTGTACATTGCATTGTATTGCATTGGCATATCAATCTTGTTCATTTAAAAGTCTTTGGTAATTCATACATACAAAAAAATCTAGTGTGATTTCTATTCATAAACTTAAAACTGTTAAACAGATCTGCTAGTGATCAAAAGAAAAAAAAGTTACACAGATCTGCTAGTGATCAAAAGAAAAAAAAGTTACACAGATCTGCTAGTGATCAAAAGAAAAAAAAAGTTACACAGATCTGCTTTTGATTTTTTTTAAAATTGAATTTGACCTCTAGATCACTAAATCCTTTCCCAGAGTTATGATGCAGGTGTTTATGATCATGGGCCTACTAATGGGCTTCTCCTTGATGATATAGTTTCGCGGGAAGCAACGGCAGAATTTGGCGGGAGTCAGACGTGGCTACTCTCTCTCCACTCTTCACTCTATACCTTCTTTATCTCTCCGTCTTCATATATTGGGCCTTAATGGGCTTAATAACATAATCTCGCGGGAAGAAACGGCATAATTTGGCGGGAAGCAACGTGCATCTTCTCCTCGATCTCCCTCCTCTCCGCGCCATATATAAACTCTCTCTTCTTCTTCATCACCATCGCTCCTCTCTCTCTCCTTATCTAATATTCGTTGACTTTAACTCTAAACGATGAGTGCACCAGGTTCTTCTAGATCCATTCCCTTCAAATCGAAGAAACGGCTGATAGATTCGCCGTGCCCAAAATCACAAACCGGAAACCCTAATCCGTCTTCGGTACCGCTCCCAACGCCGGAGAAGCCGCCGGAGAACATGCACACCAGATCCAAAAACCGATCCGTGGCTCTATCTTTGAAAGAGATTCGTCAAGCGGCTGGATCTAGTCGTAGATCTGAAGATCCGGTTGGCAAGGCTTCATCTGCAAGGAGCCAGCTCTTGTTTTCATCTAACGATTCATCGTCTTCCTCCTCCAAACGGAAGAGCATCGATAAAGAGAAGCTACCAGAGAAGTAAGTCACGTTTCAGATTTCAAGGGTTTCATAAAGTTTCGATTTTTATTACGATTATACTGATGATGAGATCTGGGTTTCTACAGGTACGAGATTCTGGGGAAGTTCTTCGATGCGTTAGACAGTACGATCGTTTTATCGAGATTGAGAGGTTCCAAGCCGACGTTTTCGAACATTTCTGGGAAAATCGAGCATTTGACGGAAAGGTATTTTCCTGGAAAGTTTCGATTTTTATTATCATTTGCATGATCACTGATTGAATCTGATCTGAATAAACAAATCTAAGTTTTGTCTTTGTACTTTGTAGCTTAGACAAAAGACAAACCTTTTATTTTAGATCTGGTTATTGTTTAGATCTGTACTTGACTTAAAAGATGCTTTTTGGACACTCAAAATCATCCAATCTCATGGAGAGTTTTAGTTTTTATTATTCATGTTCATGAGATCACTGATTGGATCTGATCTGAATAAACAAAGTCAGTTTGGTCTTTGCCTTTTGTACTTAGCTTTAGACAAAAGACAAAATAATTATTTTTGGACATTCAAAATCATCGAAGAATCTCATGAGTTGTCTTGTGATGTTCTAAGCTAGCTTCTGATTTTGAATCTATTTTTCTCAGGAGGTTTTGTTACAGTCATTTGGCTCAAATAAAGCATATATTGCCAGAGGCAATCGAGATCAAGAGAGTGTTGATACATGATGAGGCGACAAGCTGTATGAAACCAGATCTTCATGTTACTCTCAACGCCGATGCAGTTGAGGAGAATGACAAGTCTAAATCAGACAGCAAGAAGAAGATCTCACTCCGGAAAGTGTTCAGGACTAGACTTGCAGATTTTGTTAAATCTCATCCTCAGGTATATTATCCCCTATGATGAAAAAAAGAAATGCGTTCTTGTGATGTTTTTGTTCAGGTACTAATTGATTCTTTTTGCTATATGTTTAGGGTGATGAAGTTCCAGAGGAACAGCTTCCAGAGCTGTTCATTAGAAGGAAGCCAGATGAGGATTCAAAGGCTGAGGACGTTAAGAGTGTTAGTTATCTCATGGAAGAGATGGCTTCTATCCCAGCAGCTAAACTGATTTCATCTTTCATGAAAGTCCCATCATCTCCAGTCAAAGCAGCTTCAAGTCCTGCTAAGTCTCAGATCAACATTGCACCTACCGCAACTCCTGCTTTGTCTAAGATCAACTTGGCCCCAACACCAGTCAAAGCAGTGTCATCTCCAGCTAGTGTACCTTCCACTCCAGCTAAAATAGACTCAACACCAGTTAAAGCACTGTCAATTCCATATACTGTACTTTCAACTCCGGCTAAAATGGACTCCACACCAGTTATTGTTGCCTCAACTCCACCTGAGTTTGCTTCAACTCCTGCCAGAATCTACAGTACATCACTTGCATCTCGTCTGCAGAAAAGGAGTAGCGGTGATACAACTCCAGATGATGTTTCTGCAGACCCACCTGCTAAGCTAGCTAGGCGTTCCTCACTAAGCTCATCAAGGTCGCTGAACTTTGATTCTTATGCAGAGGACGATAAAGCTATGGATGTGACAGATGCTGATGAAGAAGACATTGATCAAGTGCCAGAGGAAGATGCATCCAGCGACGATGAAATCCTCAGCATACTTCCTGATAAACTTAGACAATCGGTAATACATTTTACTAACCATTGTATTGGCTTTGCTTGTTGAGATATTAGTTAACTCACTAGTCTTCTTTTTTGTACATTTCAGATTAAAGAACAAGAGAGGAAAGCTATTGAGGATTCAAATCCAGCAATCTCAGAGGCAAAGAGAAGGAGAAAGATGATAGCTTGTCTTCCTAAACTTTTCAACGTCATCCATTACTTGATTCAGTCAATAAGGCGTTGGGTGATCACAAAAGAAGAGCTTGTGCACAAGATAATTGCTGGTCACTCTGATATTACCGACAGAAGTAAGCCTTCTCTAACTACTTAACATCCCAATCCAGTCTTGTCTTTTACATTGCTAACTGTTTTTTTATGTTCACTTGCATTTTGCAGAAGAAGTTGAAGAACAACTTATCTTAATGCAAGAGCTTGTCCCTGAATGGATCTCTGAGAAAATCTCATCAAGTGGAGATTTACTAGTATGGTGAGTCTTAAAACATCACTGACTTACTAGTCCTTACATAACTCTTTTGGATTTTTTTTTTCTATTGGTTATTTAATACATCTTTTTTATGGTGCAGCATAAACAAGTTGGCATCTCCCCAAACAATTAGGTCGCATCTAGAAGAAGAAAACAAGAAAGCAGTTGCTCCATCATGCCCTTAAGATTATGGGAGAGAGAGAGGCGTGTAGAGATTAGGTAGTAAATTATGAAGTTCAAGTGGGTGTAGTTCATAAAGTATGAGTTCTTCTGGAAGAAGTGTAGTATCCGGGTGAAAACAAGTTAATCTTATTTAATAAATCTTATAGACTTTTGGTAAATCATTTTTCTTGGGCATCATTGTTGAAATTTGTGGAAGATCATGAAGAGAGCTAATAACAATTCTTTTCTGGTAAGATGTCACTGATTTTTTTTTTAGTAACATCTTCACTTTATTGATACAAAACAAAACAATAAATTACTGACTATAAATTACAAGAAGAACGTTAATCATTAACACATGTTTCTTAACTCATTCTGATTTGCTTGTTTTTTTCATATTCGTTTATGGTCTTATATGATCTATCTTATAGCTCTCAAGTGTTGTGAATTTTGTTTTCGGTTGGCGTTCTACTGTTCTGAATAAACACCTTTTATCTCTAAGTAGATCATTAGATGTAGGGATGTTGTATTGGGTAGTCCAGCCCAACCCAACCCTAATTAACTTAAGCCCAACCCTAAATGAACCATAACCCTTCTATTACCCATTAAAATATGTAATGTAGGGATTAACCCTTCTTAACCCTAAAAACCCTTTATATTTTTTTTCTCAATGTAAGACAGTGCACTCTCTTGGATTGTTCAAAACGCTAAAACCGAAACTACAGCAATCAGACAGGCTTATAGAACTAGCTCTCGGCCATTTAGCACAGCACAGTTAAGTGTGTTCATATATACATATATATATTCAACGCACTAATTTGTACAAAGGAAAAAAAGATGTGGAAGTGAAGGAGCAATATGAGAACTGGTAAGGATCTCAAGATACTGTTCTGACAGAAGACATAAGAAGACTTGCTCATAGATAATTATTACAAAGTGAATCAGTAGCTGAAGACATCTGAAACTGAAAGCATCAATTTCTGTTTGGTTGTAAATAAACAAAAAATTTTAAACTACCAAGCCCAAATACACATTATCAAAAACACTAACTAAGAAAGCATATCCAAAAAGCTTTTCTTCATTCTACCATCTGATAACATATCCATAACAATCTTTATGGTGGAAGCATCTGCTGAGAAGCCACACCTCTTCATTTCTTCAATAAGTTCAGCTGACTTTGTTAAGTCACCATCTATGAGATATGCCCGACACAATATTATTAGTATTAGTATCTGAAACTCAATACAAAAACAATACAAGAGTAGAGTCAAGATCACCACACAACTTTTAGCAGTATCATTACAAAAACAGTATCTGAAACAAAACCACTTATCTCCCTAAACACAGCTTTAGCAGAGTCAAGATCACCACATTTCGAATACATATTGAATACAAAATCATGGAACATCAACCAAACTGGTCTTTGTTCAAAGAATACATGTCTCAAAAGGCAAAAGAACACAACTTGGTGTTGTTTCAAAGAGATAAACTACACAAAAAGCATCCACATTTCAAGTTGGGGTTGCCTGACCATCATGTAAACTAAAGCCTAACCAACCAAACTGGTGTTTTACTCAAACAATACATGTCTCAAAGGGTAAAGAACAAAACTTGGTGTTGTTTCAAAGAGATTAGCTACACAAAAGCATACACATTTCGACTGTAATGAAAGGTTATCAACGCCTGATCATCATTCAAACTAAAACTTAACAAACAAAACTAGTGTTTTGCTCAAACAATACAAGTCTCAAAGAGCAAAAAGAAACACAACTTGGTGCTGTTCCAAAGAGATTAGCTAAACAAAAAAAATCCACATTTCGACTGTAATGAAAGTGTTATACTAATATTGAATACCACAAAACCGATCACCACATTTCGAATACCACATTTTTTGTAAAGAATACCACAAAAAAAATCCACATTTCGAACAAAGATCACCACAAAACCGATCTTCTCTATCTATACAAGCTTTCATGCCAATACCATGGACAGCTAAATCAAACTAATGATACTAAACAAGAACGATCTTCTCTATCTAAACCGATCTTCTACCTAATGATACTAAACAAGAACCAGAACATAGCATCTCTACAAACTCGTTCAGTCATTTCCTCGATACATACCCATTAGCCATAGAGTTCCAAGAAATAACATCTGTTAACAAATCAGTAATGCTTCATCCTCTTAACATAATGGGTTTTGAAACAATCATCAGTTCATCACACAAAGCTTATGTCTGATCAAAAACGAATCAAATCGAACCTGAGAAGCTGTGATGTTGAAACCCTCCGAGATAGAAGAACGAAGCTGAGATGTTGAGACGGAGCCGCGAGAGACGGAGCAGCGAGGTCGGGATCTTGCCGGATAATCTGTTCCCGGAGAGGTTGATAGTTTTCAATCGGTGAAGCGAGGTGAGAGACTCCGGAGAGTGAGTTTGATTTGAAGTTAAGAACCCTAAGCTGGAAACTGCAAAGAAAGAAGTGACGAGAAGGGAGAAGAAGCTTTGGGGTTCTTTGGGCCAGCCCTTTTGATACCCTTTATTTTTTAATCCAAACCCTAAATGAGCCCAATATATTTTACAGTTGACACATTAGGGTTAGGGCTTTTAAAATTTTTGATGGGCTGGTACTACCCTAAATGTGAAAACCCATTACAACATCCCTAATTAGATGCGATCCATTTATTAGAACACTCACAATAGTAGAGATGATACGCTTTGTTGTAACTATCTATATTTTTTTTTGGTCAAACAAGATTTTATAGATAACTAGTCTCCATTAAAGGAGACATTGTTTACAGAAATGATAACAAAGCCATGCTGGCTAACAACTATTGTGCAACAAAAGGCAAGCAAAAACACAAAGATAGAAGGAATCATTATACATAAGCAACAAACATTGCAGAAACGTCCTCGTATCTCAGCAACATCAGGCTTAAGCAAAGGAATGACGCCATGGGAAGCAAAGAACAGTGATCTAATGCTTGTGATTGGTACTGCAACTAGTGCAGGAAATACAATCTTAACACTGGCTACAATAGCAGAGGCGATGTGACACCAAGATGCTGAGCCTTTGAACAATACAGAGAGTAAGTCATCTGTAGAGCAATCTTCCCATCCAAAGTATGACCGTGCAACACATAAGCAGCAACGATACAAAAGCCATGGTAATAGGGAAGATGAAATTGGTTTCAAAATAACGGTGATAAAGATCTGAAACCACAACCAAGCTGACAATCTGTAATTCAACACTAAGTATTCCACTCTAGAGGAAGTTAGACAGATCTGAAACCAGGAAGTAATAGGCAAAGAACACTCTATAACAGAGTAAAGGATAGACTCAACTATCAAGATCTTGAGGGAAAGTGAAAACGAGACATAATGAGAGCACCCGATTACACACCGGTGTGTTAACAAACTGCACACAGCAGAAAATAGATCTTCATAGAAGAGTGATGAAGCACCCGGCGAAAGGACGGGAACAACACTGCCTTTAAGCTCATAAGTTGAAAATGGGAAAACCAGATCTAGGGTTTGGGTCAAAGCTTGAGGAGATAGGCTGGAGAGGGTGATGAGGAAACGAAGAAGAGCAGGTGCATCCGGGGGGTCTGGTGGTTCCGGTGGCTCGATGTGAGAGAGAAATCCAAGAGGGGAGAACTTACATGGTGGTGGATCCGGAGGAGGCCTGAACCGCGGCGGAAGAGGAGTAGTCACCATCAGCAACATGAAGGAGGGAGCTTCTAAAGAGGGGGAAAGCTAAACGGCGGTGGTGGAGGAGAGCAGATCCATCCAAGCGTCGCACACGGGAACCGGACCCGGGGTTGTAACTATCTATATAGTATTATAATTCTTTTGCTTAAAATCGATAAAGCCATATCTTCTTTTGTATTGATTTCTCATCAAAAGGTTACTGATTTTCTATAACTCAAATATGGACTTTGATAAAGCAAAATTAGCATTTCTATTTAATAACATATTTTACAAAAAGAATTGTGCATAGCAGATTTTACCAAAAAGTTAAGATTTAGCAGATATCACTGCAAAAAAAAAAAAATCAATAAAGAATGTTCATGCTGTCTCATTGATTGTCAATTATGGAATCAGATCTAAATAAAAAAAGCCAATTGGGTTTCTCCCCTTTTATGCTTATTAGAATCTGATCTGAATAAAACAGCTTAGATAAGACAAATTAATAACTTTGAGATCTGATCTGAAAACATATCCAGTATCATGTTTGTTTCTAATTCTTAGTCAACTTGTTGTGATGGTTTTGAATCTAAGCCATTTTCCTTATTTGAATCTATTTTAAGAGGTTTTGTTACGGCAACTTTGGCTCAACTAAAACATAATACCCATGTTCGTTTCATGACTGCTGGACGCAGCGTCAGCGACCAAAAATTAACCTTTCATTACGGCAACACAACACCGGTGAAGGTTAAGCTCTAACTTATTTCCAAGTCGCAGCGGCAAGTAGTAATGAGTGAAATAGACGCTGAAATTAATGGCGTCACCGACGTTTCACTTTTATGTCTCCGTAATTTAGTTGCGATCACCTCCACTTTTGATTATATTATTTTTTGTCTCCTTTGCAGTACCTTTTCTTGCCGCTGACTCTAGACGCAGAGGTCACGAAACGAACGAGGCTAATGTATATTGCCTGAGGCAATCGAGATTAAGAGTGTTGCTATGTGATGAAACGACTAGTTTCATGAAACCAGACCTTCATGTTATAATTAATTCCGATGCAATTTGAGGAGAATGACAAGTCGAGATCAGAACTCAAGAAGATCTCACTTCAGGAATGACTTGCAGATTTTGTTAAATCTCATACTCAAGTATTATATTTATCTGAATCATATAGAATTATAATGATTAAGCAAACAAAGAGCCTAGAATGGGATTAACGGAAACAAAATTTATATGAAGAGAGTATGATCCTTTTGTGAACAAACTTCTATTTTTCATTAAGATGTAACTATATATTTATATAAAGACAATTTAGAGCTTAACATGTATCCTATGGAGAGGAGTTGATGAGTTTTTTTCCAAGCACAAAGTAGTTATAAGTGATTTAAACATACTAACTACTTTTTCATTAGTGAAGCTATAAAATATGTGTTTAGGCTAAAAGTATGTTTATTGGGAGTCTCTTATCAGGGGTTCTTAACTTTTTTTTTAAGCGACGTTTCTTAGTTTTTAACTAAGAAAACCTAAGAGACGTCTCTTAAATAACAAACCTAATAGCCATCTCTTAGTCAAATTTTTTTTTTTGAAAAAAAAGAAAAAAAAATCAAATTAAGTTAAGAACTTCACCTTAAGAGATCAGGGATAAACATGGTCAAGAGCACCTCCATCAAGGGGTTCTTAGAGGGTTCTTAACCCAAAAAGGTGGTGGACCTACCACTCTTACTAAGAACCCGGTTCTAAAAATCCCAAATTAAGAACCGGTTCTTGCACTGTTTCGTGGGCCCCACTGCCACGTGACGGCGTACGATTGATTTGTTTTTAATTTTTAAATTTTTTTTTCTTAAAAAAAAAATTAAGAACCCCTTTTGGCGTTCTTATGGATGGAAAGGGTCTTACATCACCAAAGCATGCTTTTTTACTTCAAACAATCTGAAGTTGTAGGTGATTCTGCTTTCTCTAAACTTAATGTTAAGCAGACTTTCTTCTCTTCTTCTAAGTTTTGCTATGTATTGAAATGTTAGCTTACTTCCTCTTCTTCCCTTGAGCGTAAGTGAATGTCACAATAAGTTAGATCTTTGATAGTCTCTAATTTTTCTTCACTTTGCTCTTTTGAAGTGTTGGTTGTTTTTATGCACCAAATTTCCATTGTTTGTCTTTACTTTTCCGAGTGACAAACTCACTTTTGTGCTCCATGTGGCACACTTGGAGTTGTAGATAGAAGCCTATTTCACTTCAGCTCTTCCTTTTCTTCATCTTTATATAAGTTTCACATATATCATATATGTGTATTCAGTTAGACATTATCTTGCTCACATTTACATTTCTTTGTTTGTTTGATCCATTGACCAGTGCATCATCATTAGAGTTTTCTCTCATATCACTTGGTTTAGCTTCTTATGTTGGTTGCTTGGTTGGTCTCACTCGAACGCTAGAGAGTGAAAGAATACACTTATGTAGTGACTTTGTTCAGGTACTAGTGGAGTTCTTGTTTTATGTTTCAGGGTGATGAAGTTCGAAAGGAACAGTTCCCAGAGCCCTTCAATAGAGGGACACCAAATGAAAACCCAAACGTCGGATTATACATGTATATGTAGTGTTTACTAATGTTAATGAAATTCTAACATTTTTTATTTTTAGTAACATAACATAAATAATTTTATTTTAAATAATAATCATAAATTAATAATTTAGATAAATACTAGTAAACATATTTATAACGTAGATGACAATCCTCGTTATAATCATGTTATCTTCTCATTCAGAACACTGTTAACAACTGTTTCCTAAATTCTAAAGTGATTTTAGAGTTGTCATTTACAACAAAACTCCTATGGATTTGGTTTTAGAGCTGTCAATTAGGACTATGTTGTGGTTGTAAGGCTTTTAGGCTTTCTTGGGTTGGTTCTATTGTGTGTGTGTCTCTTAGATTCATTACTCTTAGGCTAAACGAGCCATGCCAAAATTATATGAGCCTTTCCAGAATCGGGCTATATATATAAACGGAATGGCTCGATATCATAGTTTCAAGTCATTTCAAAACTATCTCATGTTCTCCAGAATCCAGTACATAACAATTTTGAAGAAGCAAAGTTATGCATAGTATCTTTTTTCGTCCGAAACAAATATTATCAGTTTAAATTTGAAATGGTCAACCAAATTAACTGAAGATTCAACAATAAAAATCATATACTATAGAACCAAAGTACAATAGGCCTGAGATAGATTACTTTTTATTTATTGAAATTAGAGAAATGTTTTGGAGGTCATCTAAAGTGAAAACAGGCCTGAGATAATTTGTAACAACATACTCATGTAAAAAATATTACAATAGGAGTTGTTGGCTAATTGCAAATAAGAAACACTATATAATCTGAACCGGATTTAGAGTATTTTTTTTTCTCCCACGGGAATTTATATACACTTGAGTTCTAGATTAGCAATTGATACAAGCTATTTTCACTATTAACAACTAGAGGACGGTCATCTTTATTGACTATTTTTTTTTGCTAACTTTTGTTTATTGACTTTTCCTTAGCTTATTAGTTACAAAGCTCCACTTTACTCTACACATGATAAGCATAATACAATAAATAATCAATCAATATATGAACTACAAACAAAACATGGACCTAGAAAAACAGAGCCATACTTATACATAATTTTTGTTTGGAGAAATTCACTTGGTGAGCTAGCTAGGTTATTAAGTTTGAAGGTAGATGAGCCCAAGGCCTTGGAATCAAAGAAAATCTCAGAAGGTGGAGGAGAAGAACAAATGGAACTTGTCTAGAGAGAGATTGAGTGAGATTTCTTTTTTTCTTTTTTAAGGACAATAATTATTAGATTCCTTAGATCTTGTATGGACCACAACTAGTCCCATCATACATTCCTAAGTCTCATTGTTTTCTTATTTTTCCTCCATGAAAAAGCATTTCCCAAACATTAATAAACCAATATAAAACTAAATTGAATAAAGGAAGAAAAATAGAGAGACCTTTGCCACTCTTTTAAGCAACTTCTGACCCAATTCCCTTTTTGGAGAAATTTCAATACCCTAAGTTTGGAATCCATTTGCCCTCTATTTGTAAGATTCGTTTATTTTGATTTCTGGTACAATGAATATGAATATCCCACATTCTTTTTACTTTTTCTTTAGTGCTATTGTGGAGAACTAGAACCATACACTTGTTGTTGCTGCAGATTTTTCTCTTTCTTTCTGTAAACGATTATATATAATTCTAAGAGAGTGCATGAAATCTTATATTTTATAAGTTTATAACCATGCGAATTGGTTTATAACTGAAAAATGTGCGGTAGATATAAAACAAGAAGTTAAAGAGACTGATTCGCTAACATCACGACATCACATTATATGAATTGTCGATAATAACAATACATATTCTTTTCTATTACGTACAGTTATTTATATAACACGACTTTCACACAAATAATCCTTTCCTTTTTGTACCCTGAGAAGTTTTATGCAGTACATATTTAAAGACGATGATCATCAAATGGATTATTTATGCCAAAATAGATATATATTCCGTATAAAATCAACGGTTCAAAGTTATAACTTATAAGACTGACATCAACTTGAACTGAAAATGTTTGTTAATTAAAATAAAAACATTAATTAGAAAAAAACATATGATCATGGATGGGAACTTGCATGGCTTATCGATTACGGACCAACTCATCAAACGTTGTCTACTAAACATTATTATCAAAAGTTCTTTGTAGATAACTGAAGCAATTTAATTAACAGAAGCATGCTTGATCTAATTAATGCCAACTTTCGGAAACATATAGAAATCAATTAAAATAGTTTTCGGTGGAATTAAAAAATTATCAATATCTAACATAAAAGTGCACGTAGCTAAACTTTTTTATTTGTAGACTCGCTACATTTGTTATTCAGGAAAATACAAGCTCCAAAGTCACAGTTTGTAGGCGAGACTATATAGTTTTAGTAAACAACAGAGGATTGGTTAAACTGATAATCCCTTTTGACTCTCTGAATTAACAGAAGCTGACGACTTCATAAATATTATGTTGATTTTTCTTCGAACAAACTTCAACCCACTAAATTAATTACTTTAAATGCAAGATTTTAATAAAGAATCATATTTAAAAACATAAAATTATATATTCATAGGATATACATAGTGATGCAATTTTAATAAACTGTTTACAATGTATAAAATTTACAACTTACTAGAGAAATAAAGTCAGTGAAAAAGAATGATTAAAATGAGGGATAAGATATAAATATGTGTGCATAAATGAATTTGAGGTAAAAGAGTAGTAAAAGATAAAAATGATGGAAAGGGGGAAAGAGATGTTGAGTTGGTGAGTTGCATTAGAACACATTGATGGAAACATGTCATGAGAGCATATAATAAGATCCCCTCTGGATAAAATATAATGAGCAATCAATAGTAAAACATCATCATTTTCATTTTCAAGTGGAACTCAATATCAGATTATACACATTTCAAAATACTCTCAACTCTTGGGTTCTTAATTCGAACGATCGACCAATAAACAAAAAAAACACTTGTGAATTGCCAATATACATATACATATAAAAAGATTTTCTTCGTAGTGGCAATGCTAGTATCTAATAAAATTACAATGGTCAATGGACTAGGAATTGTTTCAGATATTAATATATGGATTAACTTTTCTTTGGAATCGTTTTTTACGATTAATTGGTGAAAATTCGACCAGTTGGTTAATATTAATTTGGATCAAACATCTTACTCGAAGCATTGTGATGTGATTCTTGGTTATATAGAGGACCATCTACAACTAAATATAGCATAGGCCAGCACATTGGTTATTCAATGGGTATTTTTCCTTTGTCCAGAGATTATTATGGCAAGCAAGACAAAATGAGTGAGTATGAAAAAGACATTTGATTTTTGTTGACAATACAAAAAGGGAAATAAAAGGAGCAGAGTCTATTCATCATAATATGTAATGGACATGTTATAAAGTCCAATATGTTTCAACTTTATATTGGCAAAAGAAATCATTTTCTTTTTACCAAAAGCTGAATATCCACAAATTTTCTTTTGAAAATGAATCAAGGGTTTATAAATTTAACATCAACTCCACCATCAATAATTGTTTTACTTAGTAATTTATAAGTATCACAATTTGAAGTTATAATCAGACCGGTCTTATGTAGTTAACTACTTAATTCATGAAAAACAAATTTTGCTCCTAAACTACTATATTATAAAATTTTAATGCCCTTAATTTTTATATAAATTCTGACATCTAAATTTGGTGTTTAATGAACTTTTAGCTCATGGCCAATCATAGGATATCTTTTAACGTTTTACACTAATATAAACACTATATGAGATGTTTATGTGACCATCCGTCCTGTGTATTTAGGTTCACATCCCTATAGAACATCAATCCTAATTTTTTATCCGTGAGCTTTTACTGACTTCCCAAGTAAATTTATCTTGTGTAAAAGTTGTTAAATGATGAATTACTAGATTCGAAGAACACAAGCGCACAAATAATCCATATAGGAAATCAATGAAAACTCACAAATGAAAAGTTAAAGTAAATATTTTGCAGAACCAACCAGGATTTCACGGGGCAAATTATTACAGTTTATACACTTATATGAATACAACATCTTTAGTCTTGTTCCGTGGTTTGAATATGTTGGTGGTGGATTTATATAGCTAAACATACAATAAGTGCAAAAATATATATAAGATTTGGTGTAAACCACTATTACATGAGAAATGAAAGGTAAATAAAAGAAGGAAGCAAAAAATCAGTTGGAGAATGATTTTGCTGGCCATTACTATTTAAGAGATCGTATCCCTCTCAAAGTTTTCCACATAAAATCATCTCATTACCCTCTCAAACTCAAACACACCATCCCACTCACTGACCAACTAAAATGCGCACAATTGAACATTATCCTCCAGCTTCGGGTTGCTAAAATGAGCATGGTGCGTGACTCGCCCGCTTACTTAGCCTGATTTCTTCTTCTTCTTCTCCCTTTTAAAAAAGGAACCGTCTTTTCGCTTAGCTCCCTTCTCCTTCTCTCTCTCTCTATTGTTTCAGATTCATTGGCTAAGATTGTAAGTTTATTTCTTTCTGAGTGATGCAGAGTATACTAAGATCAATTCTTGACAAGAACCAATGTCTTCTGACATAAGCTAAACTCTCTTCTTACAACCTCTCTCTCTCTCTCTCTGCTTCCTTTTCCTCTGTCTTATTTTTGTAAAGTATTGAACTTTCAGTTCGTGATTTCTCCGGTGAAAAACTATATGGCAGCTCAAGGCAACAGATCTATCTCGCTGGTTCTGTTTCCAACTGTTTGAAAGTCTGTTACTTTGGTGTTTTTTTGAGACTAGGGTTGGTTAAATTAGATTCCTTTTGGGGGAAAGGGATGGGTAAGAGGCAAATCTCACAGGATGAAGTAGGTCCACCGATAAATCCAAGAGCTGGATTGAGAAGAGAACAAGCTGGAAGAGGTTCATACAGAGGTAGTTAGTCGCTTTGTAGCTCATCCAAGGTCATTAAGGTTCCTCTTTTTTTTATTTAGTTTTTGTTGGTGGGAGAAGAAACTGTACACAAAGACTGGGTTTTCATTTATTCTCGAACTTATAAAAGAATCAAGGGAAAGGGTTTGTGTTTTTATTTGTCTGGAGAGTTCTCATCTCTGCCTCCCTTGAGTTGGACACTAGTGAAGGGAGGTTTTGGTTTTTTGCCCTTTAAGAATGGGTTCTACTTCTCAAGAGATACTGAGGAGCCTTTGTTCTAACACGGAGTGGAAGTATGCTGTGTTCTGGAAACTTAACCATCCATCTCGAATGTAAGTTGTCTAAACATTTCCTTTTTCCTTTGAAAAAGATTGTTTACTTTTAACATATGTGTTCTTCAACTTGCTCCTGTGAAAAGATTAGAACTTATGGAACCTTATGTTGAATGCAGCCTTATACAACAGTAGTTTGAGTAGCTTAATCTCTTAGAAGAGTTATTAGCTACATGAAGCCTGTAAAAGTTATGCTTCTATACTATAGTAGGTGTTTGTGGTAGAATCATCTGACGATGAGTATGGACTGTTTCTTTACTCTATTGGGTTTTGAGCTATAGCTATTTCACTATAAGATTAGGTTCTGTTGACCAGGATAGTTTCTGATTTCTAGACTACTGAACACTTGCAGGGTACTTACCTTGGAGGATGCTTATTATGACAATGATGGAGCACATGACCCCCTGGGTTTAGCTTTGGCGAAGATGGCTTATCATGTCTATTCTCTAGGGGAAGGGTAAGAATATATTGCTTGTTAATTCATTCATTCTTCCTTGACGTCATCTTTTCAACTAGGCATCTTTTGCTCAACAGTGTGTGACGCAGTCTAGCATTTAGCAGATATAGCTTGGATGTGCTTTTTTCTTATTTGTTTTTGTGACATTAGCTACATGATGCAAAGCTTTAGTATTGTCTCGGCAATTTATACCACCAGGAGCTTACTATTCATTACAAAATCTGGCTGTTCTTGTTATATTATGTTCCTGACGAATGATGCTGAGACGGATCTTCTTTTGATTCATGTCCTATATTAACAGGATTGTAGGACAAGTTGCAGTTTCTGGAGAACATCAATGGGTATTCCCAGAATATTATGGCAACTATCACTCAGCATTTGAGGTTAGGAACTTCTTATTCCGAGTTGATTTTTTTTTCTTTTCATGTTCTTTGAACTATATCTTTTTCCATTACAGTTTCATAACGTTTGGGAGAGTCAAATATCTGCTGGAATCAAGGTATCTTGAGATTTTTCCTTACTGTTCTGTTTTTCTGAGCTGTTACATTAATGTCAAGGATTTCCTCAAAGTTTGCCACTGTAGACTTTCTTTTTATAAAAATCTGTTCTTCCTTCATCGCAGACCGTTCTTGTAGTAGCTGTTGGTCTCTGTGGTGTTGTGCAGCTAGGTTCTTTGCGTAAAGTAAGTCATATATCTGGATCTTGTGTTCGCAGTTACAAAATAATAGCCAGTAAGAACGCTATGAACGTATCTGGTCTTATTCTGTGGAGCAGGTTGATGAAGATGCAACATTGGTGAATCATATCAGACATATGTTTTTGGCACTTAAGGATCCACTGGCAGATCATGCAGCAAATGTAATGCAATGTAATATGAACAATTCGTTGTGTCTGGTAAAGATCTTCTTCATACATATATGGATTCGCGTCTGTCTAGATTTCTCGTTATTTGAAAAGATGTGTTGTATTTTTTTTGTTGCAGCCAAAATTACCTTCTGAATGTTTACATGTTGAGGCTTTCCCTAATTGCTCTGGAGAAGTTGACAAAGCTATGGATGTGGAAGAGTCAAATATTCTAACTCAATCCAGATTTAGAAGAAGTGATAGCATGCCTTATAATAATACTCCTTCTTCATGTCTTCTCATGGAGAAGGCAGGTCAAGTAATTGGTGGTCGTGAAGTTGTGCAAGGATCTACGTCTGGGAGCTATAGTGATGCACCTCACATGGAGATGACTAGCGACTGTAAAGATCCAAGAGGACTAGATCCTAATTTACATCCGTATATGAAGAATTATGTGCTCAATACAACAAGCTCATCTGCTTTAGCAATTGAGGCTGAAAGATTGATAACAATCAATCATATCCAGGCCTGGATTCATCTTTTCATACTTTGTCGACAGATTCTTACCAAGGAAATCAATACCACCTAGAAGAGACTGAGCATATGCCGGAGAGGAAATGTGAAACAAGTCAATTCGATGCTTTGATCTCATCTGGATATAATTTTCCTGGCAGCGAGCTGCTAGAGGCATTAGGCTCTGGTTTCAAGCAAACGAGCAGGGGTCTTGAGGAGCTAGTGAAGTCTGAACATGGCTCAGCAATAAGACCAACAGATGATAATCTGAGTCATAGCCAGCTTACATTTGACTCTGCCCCTGAGAATCTTCTAGATGCTGTGGTTGCTAATGTTTGTCATAGCGATGGCAATGCCAGAGATGATTTCTTCTCGAGCAGATCGGTACAGTCGTTTCTTACCAGCATGGAAATGGCAGAACCCTCAGGTCAAAACAAGCATATTGTTGGTAACCCAATTGATAGAGCTATGAATCAGCTGCCACTAGTAGAGGTGGATACTCAACAGAATCCTTCAGATATCTGTGGAGCATTTTCTTCCATTGGGTTCTCATCCACGTGTCCCAGCTCCTCTAGTGATCATTTTCAGACGTCCCTAGAGATGCCTAAGAAGAACAAAAAGAGGGCTAAACCTGGAGAAAGTTCTCGGCCTCGCCCAAGAGACAGGCAGCTCATTCAGGATCGAATCAAGGAACTTCGAGAACTTGTGCCTAATGGATCAAAGGTGACTTCACTCCTCCTAGCTACGATAGACTTTGTAGTTTCTGGTTCTAGAAGCTAATAGTTTTCGTAGTTACCTGTGTTATTGCTATTTGCTAATAATTTTTTGTCATATTTTACAGTGCAGTATTGATTCTTTGCTAGAACGCACGATCAAGCACATGCTCTTTTTGCAGAATGTTACGAAGCATGCTGACAAGCTCAGTAAAAGCGCTAATGCAAAGGTAAAAAAAGTCAGCTTTCTTGATGCTAATAATCTTTGTTCTATCCTAGAAACTTTGTTTCATGCCTCCATATTTACAAATGGACATAATAAGGCTGTTGTGTTTGACTGGTTGATCCTTTAATGAGAAGATAGTGTAGGCACATGGAGACATAGAAACAGTTGATCAGAAGTTTATGTCAAAATTAGCTTATGACTTTGTAATTTCAGATGCACCCCAAGGAAATTGGCGTGCAAGGTTCAAGCTGCGCAGTGGAGGTTGGAGGCCATCTTCAAGTGTGTTCTATTATCGTGGAGAATCTGAACAAGCATGGGATGGTGCTTATCGAGGTATGTAATCATTCCTTCTTCCCTTTCGGTTGGTGTTTATTTGAACTTCCGTCCCAAGTTCCAAATTCTTAGAAACGTTTTGGCTCCTGGACAGATGTTATGTGAAGAATGTAGCCATTTTCTTGAGATATCAAATGTGATCAGGAGCTTAGACCTTACCATCTTGAGAGGCATCACCGAGGCTCAGGGCGATAAAACATGGATATGCTTTGTAGTTGAGGTAGGTGTCAAATTATATCCACTTCATGAAAACTTTTTTTTCTCTTGGGATTTTGCTTGAACATTGGATTACTATCAATGACTAATATTGAGATGGTCATATGAATGGCAGAGCCAAAGCAACAAAGTGATGCAGAGGATGGACATTTTGTGGTCTTTGGTGCAAGTATTTCAGCCAAAGGCCAATGGCAAGCGTTAGCAGCAGCTGTGGTTTCAAGACTATGCGTTTAGATGAGAAAAACAGAAAATAATGTGTGCTTGTACAGTGTCGTTGTGACTCTGCAATACATGTTTGGGTTTTTTAGGTAAAAAGATTAGTTCTCAGTGTGCTTTTTGGAGTTTTTAGTGTGTTTATGAAATTACATGTTTGCTTTGGAGTTTGGATCCTTTTTAGTACACAGTAAAATATTATTATTATATAATTAAATCCCGTTAATTTTGCATTCAATATTTCCTTATTAACTTAAATCTTTTTATTTATTTATTTCCATACATACATTAAGAAAAAACAAATCAAGATAATATCGAAAAAACCACAACGGTCATTATTTGTTGTTTCTTTTTTTTTTCTTAATATTTCCGTTCACAGAGAAAAGGAAATCTTTATTTACTTTTTTTGTAAAATGAGAAAAGGAAAATAAAAACAGAAACTTGGGACCGAAGACATTCTGTTACTGATTTTGACAGGGACGTGTGAGTAGCTTATTTATATCTGTCGAGACTTCACCAAGCTATTACTAGCTCTCAAATTTTAATTTCACTTAAAGAGTTTTTTTTGTAGAGAATCATATCTCACCAAGTTATTGCGAGTTCTCAGATTATCACTAAGCTCAGAAGAATCAATCGTTTTTCTTCAATGGCGGGTCCAGAGTTGCACTTTGAACAGTTTCTCGGACAAGGCTCTTTCGGTTCGGTGAGTCTCTACACGTACAGAGGACGACCCTACGGCGAGACCCTTTACGCAGCTGCCAAAACCACCAACGAGAAACACGCCGAGTCTCTCTACAGAGAGTTTCAAATCCTGTCTGAACTCAAAAGATGTCCGAGAATCGTGCAGTGCTACGGGACAAAAGTGGAAGAGAGACTGAACGAAGAACGTTGCTTGGAGTACAAGTTCCACATGGAGTACGCACCTGGAGGAAGCTTGAAGAGTTTCGCTAACCAATTCAAAGACAAGACGCTTCCTCATGCTTTGGTCAGAGACTTTACCCGTATGATTCTAGAAGGCTTAGCAACTATCCACGGACACGGGTATGTTCACTGCGATCTCAAACCAGCAAACATCCTTGTCTTTCCGAGTTGTGTCTACAAGAAGGGTGCGTGGAGATCCTCTTACGAGTTGAAGATTTCGGATTTCGGGTTGTCGAGAAGAGATGGAGACACTAGCTGGTGGCAACCTCATCATCCCTTTGCCGGAACAGCGATCTACATGTCTCCGGAATCAATTTCTCACGGCGAGACAGGGAAGGGACTTGACTTGTGGTCTTTGGGATGTACTGTACTAGAGATGTACACTGGCAAAAGACCATGGTGGCATAAAGACTACAAACTGAAGGATCTCAAGAACTGCCATGGACCGTTGATTCCGCGAGATCTTCCTTTTGATGCAAAACTCTTTCTCATGACATGCTTCTCTCCTGAGGCAGATGATAGAAAAGACGCATTGACTTTGTTGAATCATATCTTCTTGCGTGGAGATGTTAGTGCGATCACAAGTCTGAAGTCTCCTATGAATGGTAATAACTCGGTAATGAGGTCTATTTGTGTATAGATTCGTCAAAGTGAGGCGTAGCAAGAACATGTCGTTTTATTGTTAAGCTTAAGTTTGATTTTTTTTTTCATTAAAAAATAATTATGTAACAGTTGTTTTGGTATATCACTGAATTTGAAGGTATTGTTGTCCATGTGTTATGACTTTATTCTATAAAGAACCAATGAAAATCACATTGAGAAATTCTGTTATTGAATTCTTTACTGACTTTATGCGAACAACTTGAAATATTATGTATGTAAAGAACATGATCCTAATGGAGCTCCTTTCAGTGATATATCATAACATAGCTCAGGCCTTCCTTTTTCTCTGCTCTTCGTCGCACTTAGTTTACTTGATTTAGAATCCTAATTTTTCAACTTAGTTACAACTAACACGTAGTTAATTAGTCTGCTTCCCTTGTTTTTTCCCTTGCAATAGAATCAATAAAGGTAACACTGCGCAAGAATTCTAAAATTGTTACACAGGTCCTGTTAAGCTTTTGGAGCTTGATACATACTTGCAAATCAGGATATCTTAGTTATCTTCCTAATATTACTTCGTGAGTGGAGAAAAAACAAAATCTGATAAAATAAAATAAAATGGTATCTCTTAGAAAAAAAGTAGAAAAGGTCCATATTATAAGATCTGACTTAGTGTGAAAATATCATGAAAATCTAATGATTAGGAATATAATTGCCAGTTAGGAGATCTTCACACGCGCTAAAACACAGATAACAAGCAGTATAAAGGGCAAAATAGTCATTAATTAAACCAAAATAATTTCCTTTTTTGATACATACAAAAAAGGAAAATATAGTGAGAGACTCTGCTCCCTCTATAAAAACAAGAGTGAGAAGATCACCTTGTTTGTTTCTATTACACTCTCTTCTTCTCTTACGTTTCTGTTCGAACTAGGGTTTCTTCTTTCTCACGCGTTTTCTTCCTTACTATACTCTCTCAAGAGAGTACTTCGACTTTCCCTAGGGTTTATAGAGAAGAAAGTAATGGCGATCAAAAGAGTGGGGCGTTGCAGAGACAAACCATTCATGAAGTTCGTCAAGTTATTAGGTAAAGGCTCTTACGGCTCCGTCGAACTCTACCGTCACACACAACACGACGGCTCAACCTCCTACACCGCCGCGAAGATCTCCTCCGACCGTCGGACAATCGAAAGAGAGTTTCGAGTTCTCTCCCAACTCAAAGGATCTCCTGGGATCGTGCGTGTGTTTAGCCATATTCTGCATGAAGGGTTTGAATCTGTCGGAGACAGAGTCTTCGAGATGCCTATGGAGTACGCTTCTGCAGGTACTCTTTCAAGTTTCATCCGCGCTAACAAACAGTTAAACGATTCGACCGTTAGAGACTTTACTCGGATGATACTTCAAGGTTTGGTCTCGGTTCATAGTCACGGTTACGTCCACTGCGATCTTAAACCGGATAATCTTCTTCTCTTTCCGGTTTACGATCAGCAAACGTGGACTTACACTTATGAACTAAAGATTGCGGATTTTGGATTGGCGTTGAAGGAAGGAGAGGAAGAATCTGATAATTGGCATTACCATTCTCCCTTTGTGGGAACTCCTGTCTACATGTCTCCCGAGTCTGTTCAAGATGGTACCGTCCAGAAAGCCCTAGATTTGTGGTCCTTGGGTTGCATTGTTCTTGAGATGTACACTAGTAAGAGGCCGTGGTCAGAGTTTAGGAGTCTTTATGATCTTGAGGATGTTTTAGCCGTGGACAAAAAGGTACCTGAGGTTCCAGACACTGTGCCGTCTGATGCAAGGCAGTTTCTGAACAAGTGTTTTGCACTGAAACCTGAAGATAGAGGAACCGCTTCTGAGTTGTTGTTGCATCCCTTTCTGGTCGGAGATGATAAGAAGATCGCTAATGACACCATTATAAAGCCTCAGGCTAAATTGGAAGATAGTGTTGTTACTACAAAGAAGGCCTTGAAAGTGAAGATTGTTTCATCAAAGGTCCCACTGTTTAAGAGAGTATCTAATAAACCCTTAAAGCTGAAGATTATTCCTCCGAGACCTCCAAGTTCCACTTTTGTTCCCGTTCATTAAAGTCTTCTGAAGAATATATTAGTACCACTGTAACAAATGTTGATTATTCTAAGCAGTTTCCAATTTGTATTTGATAGTATGAAATTAATTGATATCAATATAATTCCACTTTTTCTATGTCCAGTTCATTAGAGTTCACAGACTACAGTTGTTTACTAATCCAGTAACTCAAAACTGATTGTAACTTGTAAGTTCAGAGTCTTTGAAAACACAACGAAAAGTTCAAACATATGGCCTGTTAATAATTGGCTAATCATAAAGCTTAGTAGTACTATCTATTCACCAACAAAGACTGGTAGCAACCCGAGGAAAATCACTCTGGAGTTGGAGAAACTTAGACAGAGGCTTTCGAGAATGAGGTTTATTTGTGTATTAGACTCGTGAAAGTGAAGAGTCAATGCGGTAGCATTACCATCTCGTCACTGTTCAGCTCAAGTTTGATTTTTATGATTTAGTAGACTTAATGTAACAGTATTTTTGATATACAGCTGAATTTGAAGGTATTGGTCCATGCATTTGTATGACTTTTGTTATATTAAAGAATCAATACATTGAGAAATTCCGTTAGGGCACCATCAACGCGGTTTCTAAAGGGGAGTTTTAAGATTGTGGGCCCCAACTTTTTCAGAAAACCGGTGACAAAAGACACGAAACAAGAAACGATTTTGGAGAGGTTCTGGCACTGTTTTGCGGGCTCCACGACACGTGGCGGCCCGCAATTGGTTCCCTTTTTCTAAAAAAAAAAAAAAAAATAGAAACCCAAAAGGGTTTCCCCGATAATCATGCTCTTACTGTGTTTATTTACTGACTTTATGCGAACAACAAGGAAAACATTATCTCTGTTGGACAATTACTCTTCAGGTCTTAGTTAAGTAAAGAACATGATCCTCATTGAACTCTTTTTAGTAATCATTCAGTATAACAACAAACAACAGGTTTTAGAGCAAGCTATAGAGACTTATTATACATGAATTGGCTCGTAAAACAGACGATGGACAAAGGATAACAAGAAGAAGTCAGCTAGATTCTAATTATGACTTGCAAATTGTGACATACTTAAGCCCAATATCAAAACCAAAACAATGTGTAGCTTTCTAACTTAAAAGACAGAACAGTTCAACAATGAGGATCGTGTTCAACTCCTCAAAACGAGAATGACAAAACAGGCATGGTCTTTAGGATCCTTTGATGGACTTAATTACATTGTTGACTTTTTGTTCCTAGTGATTTTTCTCTGTGGAAACAAAGTCGGTGAAAACAAAAAGTAAATAGAAAACTCGTAGGAATTGATTTGATTATCTGATGATAAGGATATAATTAATAGTCAACTAACTAGATCTTCGTACGCGTTGACAAACACTTCCAAAAAAGGAAACACACATATAGAAGAGAGTAAAATTGTCAATTTAATAACTAACTTATTTACTTTTTAGACATTCCAAAATCCTAGTGACTTAGTGAGAATCTAGCTATATATATATAAACAAAAACGAAACAAGAGTGAGACCACATCTTCGTTTGTTACTAACTATACTCTTCTATCTCTTTGGTCAATATGATCAAACTAGGTCTTTTTGTTGTCTTACTTCTTTTCTTTTCCCCTCGAGCTGTTCCACTTTCTCTAAGGAACAGACCATCCATGAAGTTCGTTAAGTTTCTAGGTGAAGGTTCATACGGCTCGGTCGATCTCTACCGTCACACAAGACACGATGGCTCAACCTCCTCCATCGCCGTGAAGTTCTCCTCACACCGTCGAACTATCGAAAGAGAGTTTCGAGTTCTCTCCCAACTCAAAGGATCTCCTAGGATCTTGCGAGTGTTTGGGAGTTCTCTGCATGAAGGACTCGACTCCTTTGGAACCAGAGTCTACGAGATGCCTATGGAGTACGCCTCTGCTGGTACTCTTTCCAAGTTCATCCGCGTCCACCAACAGTTAAATAATTCAACCGTCAAAGACTTAACGCGGATGATACTACAAGGTTTGGTCTGGGTTCATAGTCACGGTTATGTCCACTGCGATCTTAAACCGGGAAATCTCCTTCTTTTCCCGGTTTACGATAAGCAAACAAGGACTTACACTTATAAGCTAAAGATTGCGGATTTTGGATTGGCTTTGAAAGAAGGAGAGGAAGAATCTGATAATTGGAAGTACTATTCTCCCTTTGTGGGAACTCCTCTCTACATGTCTCCCGAGTCGGTCCAATCTGGTAAGGTCCAGAAGGCCCTAGATTTGTGGTCCTTGGGTTGCATTGTTCTCGAGATGTACACTGGTAAGCGTCCGTGGTCAGAGGTTAAGAGTCTTGATGATCTTGAGGATTTTTTAGCCGAGGATAAAAGGGTACCTGAGATTCCAGACACTGTGCCTTGGGATGCAAGGCAGTTTTTGAACAAGTGTTTTGCACTGAAGCCTGAAGATAGAGGAACCGCTTCTGAGTTGTTGTTACATCCGTTTCTGGTCGGTGATGATGAGAAGATGGCTGATGACACTACAAAGAAGGCATTGAAAGTGAAGATTGTTCCACCGAAGCTCCCACTGTTCAAGAGAGTGTCTAATAAACCCCTAAAGCTGAAGATTATTCCTCCGAGACCTCCACGTTCCACTTTTGTTCCTGTTCACTAGAGTTTACTGTACAAATATGTATATATTTTTTTGATTATTGGTTTTACTCTACAAATACTAATTACCACTGTAACAAATGGAGGTTTTTTTTGCATAGTATGAAAGTATAATTGATATCAATATATTTCCACTTTTTCTATGTCTAGTTTAAAGTTAACACCATTAACCGAAGAACAGACTACAGTTGTTTACTAATTCTGTAATCCAAATTGATTGTAACTTGAAAGTGTTGCAGTTTCTTTGATATTACAACGAAAGGTTCAAAAGCATGGCCCGGTACATAATTTGCCCATCACAAAGTTTAGTAGTATTTAATACCAACATCATCTAAGCAACCACTTTTGTTTTGGTTAATAAGAGCATCTCCATTAGAAGCTCTTAAATGAAGTTTTTAAGAAAAAGTGGTGGTGGGTTTCACCACTTTTTTTAAGAATCGATTCTAAAAATCTCAATTTAAGAATCGGTTTTTACTGTTTCGTGGACTCCACTGACATGTAGCGACCCACGATTGATTCGTTTTTATTTTTTTTTTAAAAAAATCAAAAAAAAAGTTTTAGGATTCTTATGGACGGAGATGGTCTAAGAAACCCTCTATACTTGATTTGAATAAAATTACTCAACTGGTTTTAAGTACCTCATCAGTGAATAAAATGACAATAAACATTATGTACAAAGACTCATTTTCCAGTGCACACGTGATCTAATAGTAAGTACAAAACGATCATCTGAAACGATGCTCTCAAGTAGTTGAAATCAGCATTGCAGTGAATCATGCCACTACAGTGAAATATGCAATTTAAATGTACATAGAAAGGTCAAACTAGTATTACTGTGTCAGAGAGAAGAAGATAAGATCATGAAACCATTTACCTCAGACGAATTAGTGTTCTTCCATGATCTATTATAAAGATTCAAATAGCTCTAATATAGTGATTTGAAAAAACCCCATTCATTTACTTAATCTCAAAAGAATCAACAATCTATCAAGTAGAACAGACTTAGCATGCATCGAATCGTGTATAAAATTTAGATGTAGGTTGGGCAAAATACTTAGAACCCGAAAAACAAACCTGATTTGATTTTAAAAAATTGTATCGTACTCGAACTAAAATTAATAAAATATCTAAGCAAATCCAAAATTTTGGTATATGAAAATTCGAACTCGATTTTACCGAACTAAAATATTTCGAGTACCCAAAAATATCCGAATTATAATCTATGTTTTTAAATATATTTATTATTTTAAAATATTAATATAAAAAATTATTCAAAATATTAAAAAGTATTTGAAATTATCCAAAGTATTTAAAAATTGTTAGAAGTAAATTTATAAAAATATCTGAAAATATTCAAAATACCAAAAATATCTTAAATACCTATTAGTTTTCCATTCAAATATATAAATTGAACTAATTTTCATGTTAATTTAGTTATTTAGCATATATTATTCAAATCTATATGTTATGTATTATTTTTATTTGAGTCTAAAGTGTATTGAATTTTTTTAATTTAATAACATAATTTAAATAGATATCCGAATTTGAATTGAATTCGCAAAAATTCAAACTGAATTTAAACTAAAATTGACAAATATCCAAATGAAATTTAAAACTTTGGTCCCGTTAGTCGAAAATTTTAATAGATCGGAACCGACCCAATGTATGTGTGTTACTTTTGCTCTATAACTTTTCCTATAAAAACTAGGAACCGTTTGTGCGATTGCAATCGTGGAATGGAATTAACAGAGAGGCCACTTGCATGCCACGTTTCGAGATAGGAAAAGCAGATGTTTCCATTATATAGAAAAGAGTAAATAAATAAATACTAATTGTCAACGCAATAACTGGGCCCCAGAAAAAGACAAAACCGGGTGGGTAAAACCCGAACCAGGCAAGAGAGAGAGAGAGAGAGAGCTTGTTTAAAAGTTTTGGGTTTGCACATTTGGCTTGCTTCATCCCTATAACTTACTAAAACTCCAATCCTTCACAAAATCTCTCTCTGAGTGAGAAGCCAGCACACGATTTGATCACCTTGCACGTACGTTACTTTGAGGTTAACAAATCCATCTCTCTCTTCTTATCCTAAAATATTATTCCTTTTTTTTTCTCAATTTCTGATTGATTGCAAAAGAGGGTTTTAGGGTTCTTCTTCTATCTGGTCACGTGTTTTTCTCCCTCGTTACAATTTCCCCTTTCATCCACGTATATGCTTCTTCTTGAACTTCGTTTACTTTTTTGTTGTTGTTACAGTTTTAATTTTTGTTCAAAGCTTCATTTTTTTTTCTTTTTTAAAAAGTAATTCAGTTTCAACTTGGCTTACATGTTAAATTCTTTTTGCTAATCGAAGACCTGCTTCATCTTATGAACCAATCAGCTGTTACTTTAATTATCTAGGAACTTGGTTCCTTTTTTTTTGGTTTTGTCACATGATCCTTGGTTTCTGCTTTGGTGCTGACAATTTTGTTACTTTATGTTTCTGGGTTTTCGAATTTTCTCCCATGGTTTTGTTTATTTCTTAAGAACAATAGAAACATGTGGATACAGAGTTCCTGTAGTAAAAACAATATTTTTTTGCTTTTTTTTTTAAGAAGAAAGCTTCTAAAAAACTCCTAGGATTTTAGGAATAATCTATCATTAATGAAACAAATATGAGAGGGTTTGCTTACAAGTTGCATTACCCATGTTTGCTTGGATTATCTCCTTTGATATAATATATACACATCAACATTAGTTGATATATAGCTGCTTCTGTTCTCTTGCAATGCTGTTTCTATAAGTCATGTATTGATGTTTTGTGTGTACGATAAACTATAGGCTTCCTTTTATCTCTCTCAATTGGAACTCGTTCATTTGACAGAAAGAACGTTCGTGGATTGAGAGAAACAATGGATTTTAAAGGTATAACATGGGTTGGTAATGTGTACCAGAAGTTTGAAGCAATGTGCTTAGAGGTTGAAGAGATCATCGTCCAGGTGAATGCTTTGTTATGTGACCACTTATAATTGCCTCACCACGGTGATTGTATCTCTTGTTTTAACTCTTTTGGTTTGCTTCTTCATGTTTTTTTAGGACACGGCTAAATACGTTGAGAACCAAGTTCAGACGGTTGGAAACTCTCTCAAGAAGTTCTGTTCGGATGTGGTTCAAGATTTCAACCCCGATGACTCTGTAGGTCCGGGGAAACAGTTACCTGTTTCTATGTTACATGAATATGCTCCTGTTTGTTCCTTCAAAAAGAAGAAAGAAACCATGAACCAACAAACCAGAGATGTGAAGCAAGAACAAGAGGGGAAGAAAGATGTATGTGAGATGAAGTTCCGTGGTGTTGATGCAGATGATTACGATATCTGTACTTCTCCAAGGCAGTATAGTTACGGAGGAGGTTCTTATAGAAGAGCAGGGCTCGGTCGCAAACAAATCTCTAAGAAAGAGAATCTTTATCAAGTCACCAGGCCTTGCATACAGAATGATTCAACTAGTTTGTCAATGGTTCATAGAGCTCGTGTCAAAGATGATGTTGGGACTGTAAAATCAAGTGATTCTCCTCCAGGTGGAGTAGCAAGACTCATCTCTAAAGAGGAGTGTCAGAAAGACTATAGAAGCAAAAGTCAACACGGTCTTACAGTGGTGTACTCTGTTAGGAGTCAAGATCCAGAGAATAGAATTGAAAATGACCACGGTCTTACTGTGGCTAATCCTGTAAGAAGTCAAGATTCAGAGACTAGAACCGAAAATGACCACGGTCTCACTGTGGTTAGTCCTGTTAGAAGTCAAGATTCGGAGACTAGAACCAAAAATGAACACAGTCTTGGGGTGGCTAATTCGGTTAGGAACCAAGTTTCAGAGATTCAACCATCTGTTGCCACAAGCTTAGGATCTGATGGTAAAATTTCTGCTTTTCATTTCTCATTTTCTTCTCTTTTGGACTATGTAATCATAAACCGGTCTTCGTACAGATTGAGTAACTCACATTACATAGGTTCTATATCTTTAGGAAGTTCATGATCATGTGATTCCTTATCATTCTTTGCTGCTTGCATTGAAAATGGAATGCACAAGAATGAAAACAGCTCAAGCTTTGAAGCACTTAAAATCTTGATTATGGTTTCTTCTATTTTCAGATTGCAGAAAGGAAACCGATGAGGATTCAGTGCAAACTAAAACTAGTTCGAGTTCTGTCCCAGAGTCAGAGCAGAAAGCAGAGATACTTCAACAGCTTAGTGGAAGATCAGTTGAGGAAAGCTGTATCATTGTGGATAGAGAAGAATTGCATTGTGTTTTTCCTGACAGGAAGGAGAATGACAAACACAAACCTTACAAGGTTCTTGTCTCTTTTCTTTTGTTTCACTTCGCATTTATCATCACACAGACCTTATAATAAACTGATTGTACAGAAGATCCGGGACGCAATATCTTCAAGAATGAAGCAAAACAGAGAGAAAGAATACAAGCGACTTGCGCGTCAATGGTACGCTGAAGATGTTGAGAATGGTAAAGAAAGTGACAACAGTCCGAAACAGATTGAGGAAGAACAGTCTGAGTCGTCTGAAGAATCTGAATGGGAGCTTCTGTAAAATGTTTATGGTTACAACATATGAAAATAAGTAAATAAGCATTCTCTTTGTACATAAAGAATGTATAATCAAAACATAAGAAGCAGCTTAAAAGCTTCCTCTGGTTACATAATGAATCAATGTCCTTATCTTTTATCAAG